>JAIPRL010002408.1:0-60608 GCA_025469235.1 Pemphigus obesinymphae | reverse complement strand
TAAATTGTGTATAATAGTGTAAAAGAAAAAAATAAACAAAATATGTATATTGTAACATGGATACCTATGTATATAAAATTTGGATTAATGTTAAAATTGAATAATTTAAAATTATAAATAAAAAAAATTATTATAAAAGAAAATGTGTACCTCACTATTTATGTTAAATTTGAAATATTAATTGATATGAATTATTGAAAACTTGAATTTATTAAATTATTAATTGTTAAGGAATTGTTTAAAAATTGTATGAAATTAAATTATAAATACTATATGCCATGAACTCTGGTTAAATGTTGTTTTAATTAAAAGAATCCTATACTTACTAATAAAATAATAACGGTTCCATTACCCGTATGTAATGGTGGCGCCCGGAACAAAACTAGATAGGTGCCAAATTTATGCGACTGATACTTCTTTTTCATTTAAAAAAGAAAACGCTTGGTACCCTCAACTATGCCATTAAACTAAATTAAACGGTCGTCGCAACGTATAAATGATCGAAAAATCATAAATATTAATCTCATCAGTATTATATTATCGCGACCATTCCATTACGTCATCAACAAAAGCAGTTTACTTACATAAAATATACTACTGTGTGCAAAAAAACGAACGTGTATATTACAGTCGATATTTTATATTGTTTCGCCACCGACAATGTTCATAACAATGGTCTATTTTTTGTTTGTAAAATAATATTCTACGATATCAATAATGTATACCTATATATATACATATATATATATATGCGTAATTTGGTTTGTCACGAAGTTGACCGTCAAAAAATTGCACGTAATATCCTTTCATTTTCTGCTTTGTCTCGTGAATATTAACGAATTTTCGAAATATATTTTAAATTAAATTTTCATTGGAGTGTAGGGAGGGGAGAGGAATAACATATTTATGAGCTATACATTTTTTATACCTCTAATTTATAAATCGTCTCTGCTCAAACTGAAGAATTGTACACTAAAAAACCCACGTTTAATTTGATCCGTTCTTGAGCCGGTTTTAGATTTCTAAATATTAATTTAAACACCTTATATTCTACCCGTTCATTCGTCCGTCCAATCGAAACATAATCATAGTTACTACCCAGATAGCAATAATTGAAATATTTAATTATTGAATATTTCGGACACATTATTACAATATTGTATAAAAGTATAAAAATTGCTATAACGTGTGCGTAATAATTGTTTTCTATGTTAGTAATATTTCCAAAACATTTTGGCAATATATCCATTGTAGAGAAATATAGCATTGAGACAATATGGTACATTTTATGTTGTAAAAACAATACACGGAAACATTGTGAAAACATTTAATCACAATAAATTAAGTACAAAAAAAAAAACACGAATGGTTTGTTGGCATCTCCTCTTTAGTATGTTATGAAAATTATATCTCCCAATGACGGCGAGCAATGGAAATTCGAAAGAAATGTCCATCTCATCATCTGGAATCGAACCCTCTACCCCAGAATATCACATACACACGTTAGCAAATTCATACAAGTTCGTGTATTTTTGACCATATATTATAATCTATACATATCAACGCCAAACCCAGATTACTGATGGTAAAAATCTGAAACTTCCAGAGAAATTTTTTTAAAAACGCGATTGTCCGTACATTTTTCCGTAATAACTATAACATATAAATGGTTACTAAGGACATTATTTATTCAGTTACTACGAAGATAGTAGATATCGTTTGCTTTTTTAATATTTTCATTACACAGTTACGGGAGAAATTGTTGACATTACTAGGGAGTAATAATATATTATTAGTTTTGTTTTCTACATACATAAGTTAACAAATTGCTAATGAACTTATAGTATTTTGTTTAAAATACCATAAAAATAAAATAAATGTATAGTATAAAAAATTGATTTGTGACAAAGTATTCAAAAAAGGATTATTAGTAATAACTAGTTTCGACTAGTTAACGCAAGTAAATGTAAGTAAATGTAAATGTAAGTGTACGTTCCAAGATTCCAAAATTTCCAACATTTCTGTTTAACCCATGCATAATCTGATTATTATTATAAATAACCCAATTCTACATTTCTGCATATTTTAATGATGATGAAAACAAAAAGGTTATTCGAAGAAAAAACGGATTAAATGTATAGTACAAATATCAGAATATTTTAGTAGCTGACGATATATATCATGGACTAACCGAGTCAATAATTAATTTTTTCCCCAATAATGCACATTTTTGTATAT
Source organism: Pemphigus obesinymphae (assembly GCA_025469235.1). Lineage (NCBI taxonomy): Eukaryota > Metazoa > Arthropoda > Insecta > Hemiptera > Aphididae > Pemphigus > Pemphigus obesinymphae. Next base: position 58,370 of record JAIPRL010002408.1, on the reverse strand, counting down.
TAAATGTTGTCCAAGAGTTCTTGACTCAAAACGTTTAGATAAGCCATCAACGTTTAGCTCGTTTTAGTAATTATTATTCTAAAAGGGAAAAATCTATATTTGTTATCTATGTTATATTTCGATACTGCCAATATAGTAAATAATTTTTGAATTACGACGTTGGTCTGATCAAACAAAAATACAATATTGTTTCTTCATCATGTACCCAGCGATATTACTTCCTTGTGTTTGCCTTTAACGCCTGCGAACCATCGAGGTCACGTCCCATCGAAATTCCAAAACTATCAAAATGAAATTATTTTTAGATCTTTATGTTGACTAGATGTAGAAATTAATCATAAGAACGTTTTTTCGATTTTATATGAATTAACTTTTTAAAGTTACATAAAAAAAACTATTAATTATTCAGAAATGTTTTTTCATTTAAAAAATCAATAAATACACAGATTTAATATATTAATGGTTCCCAACTATTTAAAATATATGAAAAAAAACCTATATTAATATGAAATAAAATTAACATAAATTATTTAACTAAGTTAAACTAAAATATCTTAATAACAAACAAAGAAAAACGTCAATTTTATAGGTTTAAAATAAAAATTGAAAAAATATTTAGCTTAACTCAATTAAAAATATTTATCATTAATCTTTTTAATTGAGGTAAAAAACTTATGTAAATATAATATTTTTTTAATTTATTAAACTCCCGATTAATGTTATTGCACTTTTACATTAATTATCTTTAAGTAATCTGTATTAAAATCCATTAAAACTATCTTTTAATATCTCAAATTACATCAATGGAATAATAATAATAATAATAATAATAACTGTATTATTTATATCTAACTATAAAATAGTATCTAATATATAAGCTTATTAAAATTAGTTTTAATATAGAATATAGTTTTTTTACAGGTAGCTATCTGATTTTCAGAATACATCAAATGAAGGGCTAATAAATAATGCATTCATGTGGGTTAAATAATATATTCACTATCATAAAAGTTTAATTTTACGATGGCAAAATCCTGGTTAATTGGTATAGATATTTTATATGACTTATGATTACTGGAACTAAAATTCCTACTTTGATGTCCATGAGGAAATATTGTAATGACTATTGTAAAGCTGGAATATCAGTGGTTTCTAAAGTCGCAAAAATAAACTTTGAGAATATATTTACATTGTAAATATTAATATCTATGAGAGAATATCATTAACAAATAGGGTAAGGTACAACAATAGGAAATATAATAATATACATTATATTATCAATAGAATTCATTGAATAGATATCGATCTAATAGTGTAATATTAATAAGTAGTGCAAAATGTTCACAATTTTCAGAAGAAAAAATATTGTAATATAAGTTCTTTGGAGTTTGAAATATCAAAATGCACAAAAAATAATTTTTTAGTAGGGATTGAAAGTACTTCAGTCGTTGAATAGGATATTGGTGGTGTATTTATTGAATTTAAAAGCAATAAAAAATAATTTCATTCAATAAAAATATATTGAGAGGAGCTCGTATTACACACAAAACTATTACTGAATTGAACTTTGAATTACTATAACATATTGAAAATTCTATTACGTCACCATATGTATTATTTCAGTTATATAAAGTAACCATGAAAATTGTATTTGTTATTTTCCCATTTATAAACAATGTCCGTTATATAAACAGTAATTTTCCTTTACGTAGTAGGTTTACCAATGGAAAAATCGAAAAATAATTCATTGAAAGTACTATTTAGAACGAATTTTTCATTAGTAAAACCTTTTACTCAAAAAGTTATTTTCTGAAAAAAAAATATAAGTAAATAACATTGTATAATTATTAAAAGATTCCTCTCTTCACCCAAAAATATAAAATTAATATATATTTTAAATAAATAAAAATGAAAATATATAATGATACGTAATTATATTATTTGAAACTAATTCTTAATATCCAACTTTAAACATACAAAAAAAAAATTAAAGAGCATTAAAAGCAGCTGAAGGCTAATATAATAATATAGAGACTATAGAGGTTTGGATTTAAATGCAAAAAATAAATTTATTTTTGAGGTACTCTAAGACAACAGATTCTAATTCCAAAATTTGGTTCAGAAACATCAGATAACTCAAAAAGAAAACAAAATTAAGAAAACATTTCGTTTCTTATTTTATAATTTTATTATTTTTTATTGGCATTTTTAAAGCTATTTTACAAAATCAATGTTCTATATTTTACACATTCAAGTAGAAATACTAATAAAAAAATATTAAAAATTAAAACTTGAAAATCGAATTTCATTTAGTTTAAAACTTCAAAATATTGTAATTTGTCTTACCAACTTCGTGATATTTTTATTACAACAAGTTTTTGTTATAGCTAATGTTAATCTGCAGTAATTCTAAGATTCTATAAAACATCTAGAACTCTATAGAATTAATATCTATAGAAATCTATCTAAATCTATAGAATATCAATGACATGACTGTCCAATACCAGCTAGTTTTACTTGAATAATATTTTATTGAATTTCGCTTAGACAAATTATACACCTATATACATTTTTTAAATAAGTACTTTTTTTAATTGTTTATACGTTTAATACATTACATCATATTTTTTAAGGGCGTTTTTTTAATTTATTTATTTTTTTATATCCGTGGCCAAGCAATAAATAATAACTAATAATAATATTTAACACTATAGTCCGACAAAAACAACCGAAAATCCAGTTAACCCCGTTATCTTAGGAGAAGTCGACAGTTTTCGGAAAAGTTTTGCGAACAGCCCTGTAGCAGGACCAGCAGTACAAGTAGCACCGAATAGATTGTGTTCGCTTTCCTTGAGGGAAAACTTTATGTTTAATCAGCGTAAACAGTTAATTTCCCCACTTCTCGTTTATAACCTTAATCGTACGACATTTCCAAGACGGTTTTTCGAGTGATCTGCTTCATTGACTATGAAGACGTATAATTCCAAAGAGTCCTGACGCGTTCCTTATATACGACGGATGTGCAGGACAATCACCAAAAGTCCGCACAATATACTATATCCTTTGCTCGTTATAATTCCATTATGTGTATGCTTCGATAATCCGATACAAGAACAAAAATTTTGCAAAACTTTTAAAAGTGAACGACAAAGCTATATATTTCGAATGAAAAATAATTAAAAGAATTCAAATAAATCGATAAATTATTTCAAAGGGCAACTATACTAAGTTATACATTGGATTTTTTAAATTATTAACATATTGGTGAACAGTCGTATGACAATTATATTACTTCTAATGCATCGAACTTGAAATATGATGTCCATAGACAGCTCTAACAAAAATATCACTGCTACATGATAATAATATCAACTATTATAAAAATATTTTTAAAAACGTCTATTTTGGGTTGCTACTCCCAAGTATGGGCATAAACTAATACTAGTTAATAAGTTTAAGTTATGTTAAAAAGTTATGTTAACTTATTAACTTAAATAGTTAATTTTGAAAACTATAAACTTACCATATTAAGTAGCTAAGGTATCTGTAAATAAGTTATTATCTAGTTGATTTTTTTTATACAAAGTTAAGTTAAGTTCATAATTTCTTTTTTTTAATATTTTTAAGAATATGTATCTTTATATATTATGTATGCATTTTGATATTAAATCTGTTGACTTACAACAACAAAACTATAATAGTGCAACTTTTGATACATTTGATGTTTTTTTATAGATTTTCAAAAAAATAATTATATTTTAGAATCTGAGCGTAGAGAAGAAGCTCTCTTACAATAGTGTATTATTTTTTTTCAGCGAGTAACTTTTCCACCAGAATAAGTCGAATAGAAATTTTAGATTGAACAATAGTCAGTTAATTCCATCTTGGACTCATTATAATATGAGAAGATATAAACCTGAGCATGTTAGAGTTTTGGGAAATAAGAGGAGGTAAAACTGTTAATTTATTTATTTCGTTCAGAATCGGCTTATTGAATGCAATGAATTATCATTGCTTTTAAATGCAATATATCCACGATGAGTATCCTGTCCCATAATCGAAATGCATCCACCCTTACTAACACCTGACTTGCGAATTACTTCCACCCGCTACTAATCGGCCGTTTTTACTTTTAACACATAACATTGCTGTTTTGTTATTATTCATTTTACCATGTGTGTCGATGATATAAATATAAAAATATATTAATATTAAATTATGTGTGTATGCTAATCAAACATCGACATAAAATGTTCTTTGAGGATACCATACGAATCATAATATGTTTTTGATTTGAATATTATAGTTTTTGTGTTATATTCCTTTGTTCAATAACGATATTATGGTAGTGTTATACATAGAAAATTGTAATATAATAATATTATCGTACTTGTGAAATAAACGAACCCGAAACAATTAAATTGAACAACAATGCACCAAATTCAAATAATATACCCAACATAAATGCAAATTTCTTGTCATTCAAAACTGTGGATCAAAAAATTGCATATTCCGTGGCAACCTCTGTAGTTGAAATAAACAAAGTAAGCATTTATTTCCACTACTTTCTCGTACTAGATTTTATTGAGGTAATACAGTCGATAACGTGGTTACATTCATCGAACCTACGAATCCCTTATATTTTATCCTATTCACGTGTTAAATACCTATATTATAGTAATTTCTTCGTACTTCAACGCAGAACGTCTAGAACTTCAATCCACGAAAGGTACGTGAACTCATATTCACCTTGAGCTTATTTTCATATCTCATTCTACTATACTAAAGTCATGAAATGATTGAAAATAGTATTTAGGCCCGATATATAAGATAAATATACACATTGTACATCTTTGTTTTGTAAAATAGGTAATTTAACACGACGAGGCGCGTGTGCGCAGCAGGGTATCTATGGTCGGACCTATATAATAAATATTCTTTCCCATAAATATCCCTTTCTACAAAATTCGTATGGACACGAATACGACACTTATTCAAAACATCATAATATTGACTGTCTCTTGCACTTCCACAAAAAACATACCCTGTCTATTGTATATATTTATATACCAATCTTTCACAATAATTCCGATTACAGAATAATAATACCTATACATTAATTATATACCTATGTACTTAATATCCGCAAATTATCATTTTTATATCAATATATGTCACTATAATATATTTTTATATCCGACACCGTTTGTATGATTTACCCTTTATACCCGACATACTAATACTAATATTATACCCCAATACCCCACACCCACCTTTAATACTTTATACTCCTAATTTACCTTTTCGTTTCATGACGGTAGATTTTTTTATTATTTGTTCATTCATACCACATATTGTATCCTAATGAATACACGAACTTAAATCTCTTGAAAATATAATAAATAAATAGTTTTCTGTAAAAACGAATTGGCTGATCCAAATGATTATTTTACTCGATTCTATCTTAAAGTACTTATTATTAGCACCTTTCAACAGACTATATGATCTGAAAATCATTCAAACCCCACACATAACTCCCTCTATCATTTGGTGATATGATATGTCTATTTCAGATTATTCGTATACAAATCAAATTTACCACTCATGTAATAAATGTGATCAAAATATTTTAGTTATTTTTCAAATGGCTCAAATTATAGTTATCGCGAAGCATAAGACGCGTAAGTACTTAATAAGTGCGACTATATAAAAATTATTCATTTGTCAAGAATATTACGAGCGTGAAGTTGTTATCAGTTTATGTGTTTAGTTTAAAGGTTAAAATTAATATGTGTATGATAAACTTTAATAAATTATCGAAATACATTAGTATAAAACACTTATATCACAAAACTTGAATTGCAATACAAATATTAATCACCAAAATTTGAATAAAAATTTTAATTAATTTCTAAAATTGTATCTTTTAAATGAGTAAAAATGTTTGTATACGAAATATATTTGTTGATTTTCTTTTAAAAACAGTCATAAATAAAATGTAAGTTTATTTGATTATTCTAAGTACTTTGATACTATAGACTGTACTTCATGTCCACAGATTTAGTTTATATTTTCTTTAAGTTGTATATTAGTTTACATTACTGAGTTTAGTTTTAAATATATCTATGTTTACCATCGATAACACCAACTCAAAGAAAGACCGACTTGTATTTAGTCACCAATATCATAGTTCAGTTATAATTAACTATTATTAAAACTACGTAGGTTTCGTGTGGTATGTATATTTTTTAAATTTAACAACGTTCATAATTTTCGATTATGTGTGTTTTAATTTTTTATGTGTGTATACACTTTTTGAGTGGAAGGAGTAAAATAGGAGTTTACTGATATAGAGTATTTTGATAATAAATGCATTGTAGTTTTATATGGATCATTTTAAATTTTCAAACTAGTTTTCTTAAGTGTAAAGGGCAACTATAGAAAATAAAAAAATTATTTTATAGATCGGAAATAATATTACAAGTTTCCACAATTTTTACATACCTTCTCGTACTTATATAATAACCAGCCAATTAGGTACTTACCATAATATACAGACTTTGTATACAGTCATTTATAAAATAATTTAAATATGTACATTCAAAAATTATTATTAATTAATAAAACAAAGATTTTAATTACTAATTTACAAATAATTTTAATTTTAAATTCTGAATAAAGTGATGAATGTAATGATTTTACAATAATGTGTTTTTTTTTACATCTGTACATATTTTTTCTGCAAGAAGAAATAATCCAATCTTTACATACGGTAGAAAATTGTATCTAGTTTGTAATTTAAACAAACCTTTTTTTAAATTGTCCAAAAACTACAAAAAAAACATGTATAGGTAAATACGATTTCGTCAAAATCAATTATGGTTATTTCATCATAATTCCGTAAATAATCATCTTTTTATATACTTGAAATTTTCACCGAAAATGTATTTAAATACAATAAGAACGGAAAAATCTCGAAAATATTTACTCAGTTTTTTTAATTATTAATAATAATATTAATAATTTAAAAATTAAGAAATTTATTGCAATTTATAAAAATTTTGCATTTTGAGATATTTAAGGCATAAAAGAGTTAATTTAGGTTTTATGACTGGAAACGTAACATAAAATTAATCGTACATTACTTTAACTATTTTTAAGATTCGACAATTAAAAATTATTTTTAATAATGAGCAACACGAGTAATGTATTGAGATTGTATCTAGCGAGTTTGTATTATACAATAATGTGGGTTTTTTTTAGCCCATGTTCAATGTTCACATTGAACATAGTTATATTAGTACACGTAAAGTTGCACCTTTAAAATTAGTCGTATCTAAGCTATTTTTCTCGAAAAATATTGTGGCAACACGTCTGTTATATGTTATAGATATACTCGTAATTATAAATATCTACAACCAAAATAGTAACTTATTAGCAGTTTTGTAAATTAATTGAATAAAAGAAAATATAGTATAATATTTGTAAAATTATTTTGATGTATTATCATTGCTTTGATAAATATTAAATACAAAAAAAAAAAATTTTAATATAATAACTTGATATAATTTCTTTAAATACATAATCAAAAAAAAATATTAATTCAATATTTTCTTTTTTCATATTTTCAATGAAACGAATAATTTAATATATTTACTGATAAAAAATCTCTTTTATAAATGACAAATTTTAAAATTTTATAAAAACTCGCATTTTTGTAATTTTAAAAAACAAATAAGTATATACCTACTAATGCATCTTCATGATTATATCACAACAATTCACTAAACTCAAAACATTAAATTAACCTAAAATAACATTAATTATAATATTATTATGTTATACGGAATTATTTTTAAATAAATCAACATTTAAATCTATAAAAAAAAGATTGAATAATTACTGACATACAGGACAAAAAATAATAATCGTTAGAGTTTAAAAATACATTCTTATACTCTTTCTCTGATTTAAATATTTTAATTTTTATATTCATATTAATATATATTTAATTTCATTATAATTTAATATCTGTTTTGATTATTGTCACCGACGCTGTTCATTCTACTATTGAAAACATATTTGGTATTAATCAGCTGAATAGATAAATGCATTACTTATATCAGCCCAATATCTAAACAGTTTTATTTATAACGATGAATACTTTTTTCTGTTTATTTCTAAAATGAAACTGAGGACTAAACCTAGATAAACATTACAGAGCTGTCATAAAATGCAGAGGTCTATATGTGTGCTGTATGCGCTTCATTTTTATGAGATAAAAGGACGGGTTTTAAAAGCTTCGTTTACTTTATTTAATTCTATAAATTCATAATATACTCAACACTCTAAGTGCTAGAGAGCGAGAAAAAGTACAAAAGAAAATGAATAACTGTAAAAATTTCTTACACATGATTCTTGTTTAATATGGAATACTTTTAGTCCCACATAATGAAAAACTGTGAAATCTACTACGTCACTTTGGATTAAAAATATCTACATTTAAGAAGTTCTTATAATAATATACATAAAGCACCATTATATCGAAATAATTAAAAAACACAATAGCTGGATTAATCCGACTCATGAAATTCGTCTGACGAGATGATAGGGTGACAATAATAATTATTATATAAATGCGATGCTTATAATATACCATCAATAATAGCTTAAATTATTAATTCTATTTTGCATTTTTCTTCAAGTATTGAGAACGTTAAATACATTTAAAAAGTGTATATTAAACATCAAACAGTCCTACAAAAGTTTTATAAAATATAAAAATTGCTCATACTTATAAATGAATAAAACTTTTTTAAACATAAATTAAAATAGTTTCCAGAAACAAAATACGTATTATTGATTCAATAAATTTTATGCTTATACAGTCTATTTAGCTTTTAGCAATAAAAAATCAATTATATTTCTTTATGTTTTGAAATATAAACATTTCGTCTAGACAACATAATATTTGAAGAATATTTAAAACATATTATCAAAGTGCTCTCGAAATTTACTATAGTTATAGGTAACATATTATCACATTATAAATAATTTTATAATTTTCTTTAATTTTCTTTTTTGTTCTATTGTATAATTTACTTTGTATTTGATATCAATAAATGTATTATTATTATTATTATTATTATTATTAAATAAAAATTATATGAAATCGATATTTGAAAAATCGGTTGAACCGCGGTTTTAACTTATTATACTGCTAAACTCGTAATCGAAACTCCAAATTTATAACTGATTTTTAATTCAAACTAAAAATGTTTAGGTTTTTAATAGCAGTGAGCAAAACCGATAAAATTTTGAAAATTTATTCGCGAAATTAAAAAAATTATACCGATGTCAAGCTCTACATATTAAGTATAAATTATTGAATTTTATTAATATTTTAAAGCAGAGTATCACTGAATATGGATTAACAAATTAACCATTTGTGCTAAAAAAAAAAATTGGATGCCTAACTCCATCTCCCGTTTGCACTAAAAATAAAAAATAAAAATACCCGTTTGCGCCAAAAAAAAAAAAAAAAAAAAAAAAAAGTCGGTCAATAGGGGGCGAGAGCACTTTGCTCGTTGGGTAGGATACTGGTGGTAGATATATTAAATTTAAAAGCAATGATAAATCATTTCTTTCTAAAAAAAAACGATTCTGAACGAAGCTTCAGTGGATATACTTGACAATTACTGTAGATTATACTAATTATATATTATAATATGATAATATTATATAATATGATGAACGAAAAAAGTGTAAAAAGTTATTTGGATGTAAAAGGATTCGAACCGAAGACCCCGCGCATTGGCTGCCACTAGACTATATAACACTGTTGAATATTAAAAAAATTGACTTTTTAAAGAAATATAATGAAATCGTGAAATTTCAATTTGATATAACTTTTCAACCAAGTCCGACGGCCAAATTCTGACTTCACCTTATTTTCTGATCAAAAAATACATATTTAAAAAAAAAAAATCAAGTTTACCTGTATAGTAAAAAGTTATAACTGTAATGTGTTGTATTATTTTCCTATAAAAGTCTATACTCTATAGTGGTGTATACAGTAGAGTAACTATAAATTTGGGACCCGGGAGCAGTGTTATGTTTCGGGCCCAAGCAGTTGAAATTTCGAATTTTAAAATTGCTTACAATATTTGTTATAATAAAATTAATATAATTTGTATGATATATGTTATGAACATATTTGTATTTTATTATTATTTGTTCACATTTTGTAATACCATAATGTTGTGCCTATATAAAAGTGTATGTACTCTTACAAAATAAATGTTTAAAATAAATAAATACAAAAAGTTCATAAAATGATTTAGTATTTATATTAATTAGTTACAAAATAATGGATCAATTAAAATGTAGTATTGTCGAAAAACTAAAAAACTCAAGGGCGTAGGTGTAATTTTCCTAGAAAGAGAAAAAGATTATTTGAAAATAAAATACCCAATATAATACGTATTGCGTAGGTTCTTACATTGTTATTTTTTATAATATATATTTTATTTTATAGGTATTAATTGTTTTTCTAAACTAAATGACTAGGTAGTTCGTTATGAAAAGTCATATATGGAATATGTATCAAAAATACACTGTGTACCTATATCTTTATAGGTATACCTACTGAGTAATTGCGTATATTAAAATTAGTTATAAATATAATATAGTAGTAGTATACGAGTATAGACATAATCAGAAAATTTATAATTCTTACAAATGTATACGTTCAAAAGTATTTGTGTGCCACAAATTAATATAAACGAACCTATAGTTTTTAGAAACTATAAAAATTATTTGTTTTCAAATACATTTTATATTGAAATTAGAATTAAAAATGGATGTACTGAAATACAAACTTAATAAAGTTCGTATTTATATTGGAAAAAAATGTTCAGATATATTTGGCGCAACCGGGTAACGGATATAAGTAGGTAACCTTTTTTCTTCGGCGTAAACGGGACATATAGCTCTCAGTATACTCGTATCCTCTCACTTAGTGTTCGTGATTGCCGTGAAATAAAATAAGAGTGGCAAGGTAAGTCAAAGTAATGGGGAAAGATATATAATATGTTGTTTAGGGGTCAAATGAAAGATATATTCTCCATGCTACGCAGATACAATCAATATCGTATTCCAAACCAAATTACATGTTGGAAGAATATATTAATACTATGGACCGTTCCTAATTATTATCTATAATTGATATTTTACGATTTTTATATTATATTAAAAAAGATGTGAAAAAATTGGAGAAAATAAATTTAATATGAATTTACGTACCGCGTAACTTTTATCGATGGAAGTTCTAGAGTTAGAAAGGAAAGAAACTCCATCACAAGAGCTATACTGTAAGGTCTTGTAAATACGTATACGAAATGGTAAAAAAAGTGAGTCATATTCCTGTTACATGCAATTATGCAATATAAACAGTGGCGTAGCTAAGGAAGGCTGAGGGGCTGCAGCCCTCCCCGAAATTTCAGGAAAATTTAAAAATACATTCAATGTTCTGTGAACAATATGTAACCATATTATATATTTAAATTTAATTCATACGGTGGTCGATGCAAAAGTCTAAAATGTTAGTTTACATATTTAAATTTTTTTTTCCATTTTCTTATCTTACTGGTTTTTAACAAAATGTTATAATATTCGATATTCAAGTGTGCACTATTACGTATCGGTCGTATTTATATATAATTGTCCCGTGTCTCCTTCACTGTTTTCACTCTCTCAAACACACACACACAATATGTTATCGTTTCGGGCTGTTTTTCGTACCATTTTGTACGTTTTTCTTGTGTACAGTGTACTTGTATGTGTTACGCATATAATAAATACATTAAAATCAAATGAAATGTCTGAAAAAAGAAAAACGCTAACTTTATTCGGTTATTTCACAAAAAATACCTATAGAAAGTATAAAGTTAATTTCATTTAATTGGTCCAACTAATACGTTTTAAAAACAATTGATGGAAATTAGTAATTCATTAACAAGTAATAAAAATATAGAATCAAAATAAACCCATGGGTTGAGACCCCATCTGAACTGGCCGATCAGCAGTTAACTCTTAGATCCATCACTGTGTACTGCATACCATTACATTTTTAATATGTTATTTGTACATTTTATTAATACAAAAGGAAATTCATAATTTCCCCCATTCTTTCTTTTAAAATTAAGGAAATTGATTTTATAATAATATAAAATATAAGTAGGTATATCATAAAACCAATAGTAAGGGTTACTAATAATTTAATTAATTACGCAGTTTAGTAATTGAAAAGATGTACAGAGACCAAACATAAAAGTATAGCCGCGGCATTGTCATACCAAACGTATGGAGGATCCTATTTAACCCTCCCCTATATAAAAAATTATCAGCCTCCCCCTCAAATAAAAAATCCTGGCTACACCACTGAATAGGAGTGTAGACTACTGGCTCGAACTAGCATCCTTGATTGCTCACTGCTGGACGGCGAGAGCCTATATGAACTATGCCAGACCGATGGGGCCTTTGCTAGTGGTTAGAGGTTAGGAGGGATTTTCTGAGGTGGATGTTGTTATTTGTTGAGGACTATGAGTTGTACCATTCGAGTGGTCTCGAATGAGTTTTGCATTTGTTTGAAGGCGAGGGGCTTCCTGAACGGCCGATGACTTTGATGCGGTTGTATGGGGAGGTGGATGCCTTGTAGAACATGGCTGCAGCAAGTAATTGATTCTTTTATTGTCTTGAGGTCGGGTGAGTGGAGGATGATTGAGTTCCTTACAAATCTTGAAAGACCTAGGATGCTGCGGGTTCCGATGTTTTGGACCGCCTCAGGCCTTTGCCACTGATAATTTGAAATGAAGGGTGCCCAAGCTGCACCAGCATACGTTAGGATGGGTAGGACATACAAGAACTATCATCCACAAGTTGGATCATCTTTTATCTATACCGTACCGCTGGTTCGTGGTTCCCAACCATAAAGTATAGTCCTAACCGTGCGATGTACTAGAAATTATATATATATATATAAATAGCCAACGTTGGCCATAAACAAGTTAATAAATTAATAGTGAAGTTAAAAGTTACTTAACATTTTATATTTGATTTTTGTTCACTGAAATTATTAACTTGACTTATTTTTGGCTGTATTAACTTTTAATTAACAAGTTACTTTTAATTAAAACTCAGTAACTCAAGTTAATTTTGAAATAATAGATACATTTTGATTTCATATTGTCAAAATGGTTGAATAAAAATAAAGTTGTCTTTGTCGTTTCTAATAATATTCTTATATCATAGGAATTATTTATTTTCCGAAAATACAAATAAAACAAGAATAACTATACATCATTATTTATACAATAATCTTCCCGTAATAGAAATTGACGAATATATTAGATATCTCACCAATAAACAATATTTAGGTAATGAGAAATTTCCATTTGTTAAGATTTTGAAGAAAAGTGTAAGTATACCTATCTACTAATTAAACATTTATATAAACCTATTTATTGTTAGTTTTAATAATTATTATTATTATAAATACATTGTAGTATTTTCATTAATATTATGTCAATGATTATTAACGGTATTAAAATGCTCTTAAAATCGAAAATAACAGTGTTTCCAAAAAAATAATACATACTTAATTATACCTGTATATCTCAAATGTTATATTGACTGGAAAAAAAAATAAAAATGAACTAAACTTAAGTCAATAAGTTATTATTTATATATATATATATATATATATTAATTTAAGTTTTAACTTAACTCAATCGTATGAGAAAAAAAATTACTATTGACTTTAAACTCGACCGAGTTAAAAAAATCATTAACTTGCCCAGCGTTGTACGTATATAGCGTCAAATTAATTATACCCGTAAATTTAAAACTGTCGGTAGTTTTTGAATCGGATATTGTCGGTTTATTTGGATTTGGATCAGTGTCCGTGATATTCTTTATTGTATACGTACGTTGGAAAATATCGACACATACAAGAGTGTACCTAACTGTACGCGCGATTAACAGTACGAAGTGATATTTTTTCGGATCTGCCAGGATTTATTTTGACACTGCCGGTCACGACTATTTACGATATAATAACGTGCAAGTAGTTTAGACGCGGAAAACGAAAGGGACGAAAGAAAAAAAAAACACTTTGCTCGAAATCCCTCTCTGACCCCTCCCCCCCCCCCAAAAAAAAAAAAAATCCACCACTCGTTCGCTTTCTGTGTAAGTTTGCCATTACCGAGACCGTCCGTCCGTCCGTCCCTCGCCTGCGACGTTAAGAGAACTCATCGAGGCGGATATCGCGTTTCGAGATAATTAAACACGGAATAAAGAGCCGAAACGTGTCATCCTTTGCGGCCTTCGCGCGTCCTCGTCGTCGCCGAGACAATTGCCGTTTTAAATACGACCGGGGCAAACGCCGCGCCGCCAACCAGCAGCAAGTCGGTCGCCCGAGCGGTTTTACGGCCGCTGCTCGTGTGCCGCGGCCGATTTACGGTCGAAGGCGCTTGATCGCACTCCGTTCCCTTCCATTAAACCGCCGCCGCCGCCGCCGCCGCCGGCTGAAAATACACGACCGCGCGGAGACCCAAACACGGGGAGTATGACGACGGCAGGCGACCCGGAGTGGTCCCGGAGACGACACTGCGGGGTACTACGATGATGTACGGAAATTATAATATAAGACCTGTGTTTTGTACGTTGTACGCAATGAATTTACACCGCCGATAAGCGTTATCATACTCGTCGTCCTCTCATCCATGTCATATATATATATATATATGATCCGAATGGGTACAATATCAAAAATCTAAAACCGAGATTCTGTGTATACGTGCACGGTATAGTCGCACGCCCACCACTGCGGTGTTTCGATTCGGAAGATATTTCGTACTCGTTTATATTCATATTTTTTTTTTTTTTTTTTTTTTTTTGGTTATTATTACTAACTGACACTTTTTTTTTAATCAATGCTGGACGTCAACGAGTTAAAAGTTAACATTGAGTTAAAAAATTATTATTAATTAAGTCACTTAACGCGTTACTTCTTTTTCAAATTAACTTTTAATTAGTAGAATAAGTTACTTTTTTTGAAAACCAAACATAATAACTTCAAGTTATCATTATACAAAAATATCTAAATTGAATTAAATTTGGTCCAATGCAGATTTTCCGAATGAGATTTTTACTTTTTAATATAGGATATTTTAATAATAATTCTATTATTTAGATGTATTATTTTGTTTATACTTTATATAAATTGGATTATAAGAAAACTATTGTATTTTACTAAATTTCGTGGCTCTCATCATTTTCGCATTATTTTTATAATATCTAGATGTCATGTTCCTAATATTGTTATTTTGGAATATTTACGCATTATGAATCAACGTTTAGAAGAGTACACGAGGGCATGAAATAAATTCTAGTAAATGATCTTTTTATTGGCTCATGCCATACAGACCAGTTTAGTTTTCACGTCTAAACTTTCAATATTTTCGGTTTGATTCATATTTTATTAATTATATCTAATATCCAATATTGAAAATATATTGAAGTTGATACTGTCTGTTTCGTATTAATATTAATACAAAAATATAGGTATTTTAGCAGCTGAGGGGTATTTTCTAATTTTTATATATCTAAAATAATATTATAATCTTAAACATTTCACAAATAATTTTTAAGTATTAATAAATTATAAGATGTTCTTTTTTTGATTATCAATCAATATTATTATTTTTATAATATTACGAAGCAGAATATTGTTTTAATAAATATAACATATATAAATCAAATATTAACCAACAGTGTTATATTTATTATAGAACTTGAAATGTGTGCGGAGTTGTGCGAGAGATAAAACATTGTTCCAAACTGTTATTTCACATTTATCATATATCAAAAACTTTAAATTCTAATAAATAGGAAACACTGCAGTGTTGGTTTAATATTTGATGTAAATGCATAAATAATGTGTAGGTATACAGACCAAATATTCCGGAAAAATATTCTAGGTAACAGTAAAAAATGTATATGATATAGATTGTTTTTAAAATATGTAGGTACCTAGTATGTATGGTTATAGATATTAATTAATACTCTTCATAAAAAAAACGAAATTACAATAATATTACTTGAAATTAAATTTCAAGTACATAATATATAAACACAATAATTAAATAAAGTGTAGAACGTTAAAAGGTTCACCCGATATAATATAAAGGGAAAAAATACCCATCATTATTCTCCACTCGAACGCACTTTCTCTTGATCAAAACCGACGACCGTTTTAATTATGACAATTATCGTTTGATTTAACGGTTAGGGGAAGGATATAGAGCAATTAGATTGACAAATTGTTTTTCTCCCTCCCCTCCGAAAAACACGTCCCACCCTCATGGTTGACACCCTATTTAAGGAGAGGGGGCGTTGTTGCGCCTGATTTTATTATACCGAGGTATAACCGTCACTGATATCACCCCGTTGATATTATTGTAATATTGCAGTGTACATAAATATAGAATAAAGTCCACTAGTTGACGTAATAATGGTAGGTAATAATAATTTTTTAAATTTTTGGATCTTTCCCTGTTTATAAATTTAACTCCATTAAATAATGACGTAATACCTACCTTTATGGTATGCTATAATAACAACAATGTTTATAGTAGATTACTCACACACAACACACATCGTTGGTTAAAATATTGGTTAAATTACATTTGTAAATTATATATATTTTAATACTCCATATTATTTTAATAGCTTATACGTTTTATGCATTGAAGAATAATAATTAGCAAAAATAAGGTGGTAAGTAAATAGTGAAAGCACTCGGCTCAACGGGTAGGACACTGGCAACGGATATATTAAATTTAAAAGCAATGATGAAATCAAAATAAATCATTGCGTTCTATAAAAATATTATTAGTGAAAATTTAACGGACAGTTATTAGTGAAATACAAATAACGTTTACAATAAAAAAAAAAAATAATAATAATATTAATAATACATTTTCTAATGACACCATAAATAAATTATATAAGTAATGTATAGTAATCATTCATGGCATCTTTAAATTTTGTTATTATTATTACTATATATACAAAAATGTTCATTATAAAAGGAAGTATTCCTTTACTCCTATAAAGTAATAATAAACCCTCTACTCCAAAACTCCTAAACATTATTTCTACGCGATAAGTTGTTTCCTGAGTAATAAAAATAAAACTATCCAGATACAGATGATAAAATTATGTACGGATAGTATAAGGATGTTAGATATTCCATCATCCTCGGATAGGACTGATAGGATAGTATATTATGATTGTTTTATATTTTATTGCAGAGATAAATCATTACCTACGTTCAAAAAATGATTCTGAATGATGTTTGGTACAATATTATTTTTAAAAAGGTAACCATGACAACTTTATACTTTACTATTTCTCCTACATGTATAAAAAAGTATTTCCTTTACACAGGAAGAAACTACCGGAAAAAATACCTCTTTAAAACACCAACTAGAATTTGCAATCAAAAAAGCTTTTTATTCGCAAAAAAAAATGTATAAAGATAATAAAACGCGTTTTAAAACCGATAAATATCCGACAAATTAAAAAAAAAAGTGCACTTCGCTAGTTGGATGTCAGTAGGGGTGGATGCACTTCACTACTGGGTAGGATACTCTTGGTAGATGTAGTGCATTTGAAAGCAATGATAAATCATTGAATTCAATAAAACGATTGTGAGCGTAGCTTCGTTGTATTATTCATAACAACTCTTAATATTAGTTATATACTCAGTACCTACCGATGTTTAATATTACATCAAAGATCAAATGTAGAAATAAATATGATCTTACGAAATTACGAAGAAATTAAAAATCTGGATTTGACGAAATCGTATTTTTGCCTTTTTTTTTTTTTTTGTCATTTTTCGGTAGTTTTTCCTTAAAAGTTTTGAGAAAATCGAAAAGTGACCTCTTTAAAGTACAAAGTAGATGAAATTTTCTACAGGAAACCATGTAAGCTTGTATAAATTGAAGGACTCCTTCTGGTAGTAAATTTGTTAACAAAGAAAAATAAATAAATAAACATCATTATAAAACCATGATATACTGGGAATGTAATAGTTACAATGATTTAAAAATGTGAACAAATTATTAGTTATACCGTAGACAATTTTATAAAAGGTATAACTCCAAAACCATTGAAAACTTTAATTCAATTTGATCTTCCATAAATATATTATTGAACAACTATCGTGATCAAATAACAATAAAAAATGACACTAACTCGAGAGTATTTATAAATTACTTTTTAAATTAATTAAAAAATTTTCCAATTACTTTTCATAAAACTTCATTAAAATAATCCTAATATATTATAACTCTTTAATAATCGTGTGAATGATGTTCTCTTAATATCTAAGTAGGTACTACTTCTTCATTATTTTATAATCTGCTCAAATAGCTTATACACAATACAAAATTATAGACGCTAAAATGATTTTAAAAATATTCTAATACTTTTCTAAAATTAAAAATTTTTCCTTTTAAATAAATAAATTATTTAAAATCAAAATTGCATACTTAAAATAGCATATATTGGAAAAGATAAATATTATAATAATACTAAAAATATATCTATGAATTTTGTAGAATAAATTACATTTTCATATTTTTATAAATAATGATCTTATTTTATAACAAAATAATTCCTTTGTATTTTATTCGTTTGAATTGACTACGGGTTCATATTTTAAATGTTCTATACTATGAGTATATTGTAATTAATAATTCGTTAAAATTCTCGATTAAAACAGTGGAAATTCTTGGAATAATTTATATTCGTTCCAACTATAAAATAAAGTTGATAATCATTTTAACAATCGTGACGGGATCCTCGGAGACGTTACAATTTGCAAAAATATTCATCAATAACACAAATTAACGTAGTATT
The DNA here is from genome assembly GCA_025469235.1 of Pemphigus obesinymphae. NCBI lineage: Eukaryota > Metazoa > Arthropoda > Insecta > Hemiptera > Aphididae > Pemphigus > Pemphigus obesinymphae. The sequence goes on along the minus strand of JAIPRL010002408.1, from coordinate 39,380 downwards.
TGTTCACGGTAATTTTTTTCAAATAACCGTTATTATACTATTATTGTTTCTCTCAAAAAAAAATTAATTTACAACATAAATATTATGCGAAGTAATAGTAATTTCGATTACATTATATACATACTTATTGAACCTCCCAAGAATGGAATGATATTAATTTGTATTATATAATGCGGCCATTGATTAATGAGCTATACAAACGATTTATTGAATTATATATAATTCATTTGAACACAGAGCGTATTTCGATTATTATTATTATTATTATTATTATTATTAAACAATTTACAATATACATAGTTTAACGAATTGTGATCAAAGTTTAGACGGTTCAAGGGCGATTACTTTCATGTATATACTTACATTATTTTCATACAATTTATATGTATACATACGAGTACATACATAGTATGCATACTACAATATATACATACTGTAGATAAATAATTCCCATATTCAAAATGTACAAAAATTTACTAAAATATTTTTGTCAATAGAAATTAAATATTTTTATTTTTTGTTTACTGTGATTTTATTTTATTGGTACGTGATGCTTTCACTTGTATTTCTCTCGGTACTCGGGAAAAACGTGCTTATTATAATCGTATTTTATTACATGGAACCCAAGAACACAGGATGACTTCCCATAAGTGTACAGGATGATCCCGTTATGTATAACGTATAATATATGTAATCGACTAGATTGATAAATAATTTAAATTTAATAACGATTTCGATGAAAATCTTTACGTACAAATTACTTTGAACGGAATAATTTATGTGCACGCATTCCCTAGAAGGGATTAGTGTGTCCCATTAAACTCTAAACTGTTATAATTTCCTATTGAAACCCTGGCATTCCATTTACTATAAAGACATCGGGCGAGGACCTATGTAAGGACGGACGGTACGAAATTTCAATAAAACCATCACACGGTACAATGACTTTAAGTATATTTCGCTCGTCGAATATATTATTACGTTGTATATCCGTACATAAAAATGAAACAAAAATTATTAATACGAAATATATAAAGCGACATATTGTACGGTGTACATATATATATACGTATGTATCATTTCGGTCCGTTATAATAGTCCTCGGAACCGCATGTATAAAATAATTTATTATTCCATGTGGTATTTCGGAATGACAATAATAATACGTATGTATTATATACGTTACACGAGCGAGTAAAACGACACGCGAAATAAATCTCGGCGAAATAAGTCATAACGAGCGTATACCGATCCGATATTGAATTCATTCGGTGTCCGTCTGCGCTTTTCTCGTATCCGCTGTATGGCTGCCGTGAGCGGTTTTTGTTTTATATTTTTCAAAACATTAAACCGTTTCTCGATTTATTCTAAAAAAAAAAAAACAAATCTCCGGAGACCCTGGAATGTAGCTATAGATATATATATATATATATATGACGGCTACACTTAAAACACCGAGTTGTGACGGCGCTTTTGACGTACGCCGGGATGGTCGTGTCAGCGCGTGTGGATACGCGATCGGTCCGAACTGCAGGGATAAAGTGAATTTTCGATTAAAGAAAAAACGTATACTGCACTGCGCCCGGAACAATTCATTGGAACGTACGGTCGTCAAATGTCGCCGTACATGTACCTTTGGTACGAGCTCGTACGCGAATATGTGTGATTTTAATGGTCGAGTGTATAATTAAAATATGTATACATTTTTTTTTTATAAACGTTAGAAAAATGACGTAGATAACGAGAAAAAAAATATTCTATACAGGATGAATTAAGATAGACTAGTCAAGAATAATGTATCGAAGATCATAAATGACTCCTAGCCAGGGATGCACGAATAAGGAGAAAAGTTAAAACTGAGAAATAATTTTGAAAAAAAGTTATAGTTGGCAAAGGACTATGATTTATTGCTATCCGGATAGTGCAACATCCCCAGAAATACGACCCTAAATATTTTATCGATTCTAGTTAAATAAAGAATTATATTTTAATGTTTCGGTTCCGGTTGTGTATTTTAGGAAAATGAAACAAGACTTCTATTTCATTTTCCAATTAGAAGTTTAGAACAGAGCTTTATTATAGTATAAAACGGTCTATAAGTGTTTTGGTTCATATATAGATTAAATTACATTCAAATAGTTTAAATTTAGGTATTGATTCCAACTCTGGTACTATAATTTTAGTGGCATAATCTGTTCCTCGACATTATCATTTACACCTCTACCATCCTTCACTCCTGGACTATTGTTATTGGCTACGTTTCTGCACATTCTGTCCATATCATTTTTTTTAAAGCTTTCCTATCCGCTTGCAGCTCACTTTTGTATTTATCACACAGGATACTGCTTATATTCTTTCAGTTCATCTGCCCACGTTTCACACTATAACCTAAGGTCCAATGTACCACTCTTCTCAACCACCAACCTGAGATACTTGAACTTCTTCATGGATAGTCACCCAGAATTCATATCATCGGCATTCATCGTTTTCATCGTTTACATGTATTCTGTTTTCACCCGACTTATACCTCTCTCCTCCAGTGTCTTTCTCAACACCTCCAGGGTTTGTTAAAGTTACTCTCGGATCGGGTGACAGAAAACACTGTTATCCGCAAACAACATACTCCACTGCACTTACATCTCCATATCATCCACCATAATCACGTCTATGATTAAGTTGAAGAGGTACCAAAGGACAACAAGGAGGGGTCTAGCTGAAGAGGAACACTGAAACTTTAATGAGGCGAGGAAAAGTCTGCGACCAACAATAAGGAAAAGCGAAGACGCTTGCTGAAAATATCTCTATGATGAAATTGACTGTGACCCTTGGGAGCACCCTATAAGAATCTTATGAGTAACGAGTAACATAGAAAGACAACCATCGATTCCCACAAATCTAATTCCTGCCATAGTAACAGAGCTTTTTTCTGTGCTCCCGATGCCAAGGACAGTTGAGACTGTGTGTAACTCATCATCACACCCAGTTACCTTATTAGAACTAGGACGGGCAAGCAAGAGACTGTGCCCAGAAAAGGCACCAAGGCCTGATGGAGTACCAAATGAAGCATTTAAAGTTACGGTTATGGCATACCCAGTGATGTTCCAAGAAATGTATAACCGGTGTATAATGGATAGTCTTCCAAAATCCTTATAAACGAGCAAAGTTAGTATTCCTGCGCAAAGGGGATAAACCGATAGACAAACCATCAAGTTATCGGCCACTTTTCATGCTAGATACTACGGGAAAATTGTTTGAACGAATACTATGCAACCGCATCGAAGAATCTCTTGAAATACAGCAAACAGAACTATCAGAAAATCAATATGGGTTCAGGAAAGGTAGGTATAAGGTAGGTATACGGTGGGTACCGAGTTATGAGCGAGGTAACGGATGCCAGTTCAGGACCATCCGTCAATGACAACTGTGTGTACTAGTGACACTCGATGTCACTAACGCATTTAATTCAGCATCATGAGAAGCAATAATACAAGCGATAGTTAAGAAGAAATTACTAGACTATTTAATTAAAGTTACTTGCGACAAAAAGCGTATCTATGGCGAGAAGCAGACAAAAGTACAACTGTCAAGAGGAGTTCCCCATGACTCAGTATTGGGACCCTTTTTCTGGAGTGTTATGTACGATGGTCTCCTCTCAACACAAATTCCCGAAGAAGTAACGCTAGTTAGCTTTGCAGATGATGTATTCATCGTAGGAAGAGGACGGATTACGGATTAACTAGAGGAACTAGTCAACGAAGCACTTGAGAAAGTATGCGAATGGGTGACGAAACCGTCATGTTAACGAGAAAGAGGAAATATAGAAAACCCTCTTTCAAAATGGGAGACCACACAATCATCACCCAAAACTCCCTGAAGTATCTAGGAGTTGAGATAGATTCAGGCCGAAGATACAAAGTGTACGAGCAGACGGTCGGGGCAAAGGCTACGAGAACTACGCAAGCGCTATCCAGGATTTTTCCCAACATCGAAGGAACATCCACGGAGAAAAGGAAACTGCTGATGAGTGTATTATATAGTCAGCTACTATATGCTGCACCAGTATGAGCTCGGGCTAAGGGTCCATCTTCGAACCAATCAGTTACACCCACACTGAACCTCACATGATTTTTCACCCCTTTATATCTCTTAACTGGTCACTTGGTCATACACTTTCTCCAGAGTTTATGAATACCATATGCACCTGCATCCCCCGATGTTCTTTCATTATTCGTCTTAAAGTAAAAATAGAGTTCATTGTCCCTTTTTTCTGATACAAAGCCAGACATCACCTCCAATTCTTCCCCGGTATTCCATTTTATGTAAGACAAAAACTTTATCAATCGATTGATGGTATAGTCCTAGATAACTCCTTTGTCATTAAATATGGGATGCTAATGCTCTTCCTACATTACACCAGCAACTTATTCTGTTGTTTCAGCCTCTCTATCAGATTCCACAATATGTCAACGCCATTGCTGTCCAAGCAATGATTTCAATATTATAATATTATTTCCTAATTAAATTTCAACTCTTGAATATTTTAGAACCAAGATCCAGGTAATCATAGAGTATGTTATTATATTATCTTCTATATAAAAACAAGAATACTGTTGAAGATCATTCACCTAGAATAATACTAATACAATCTTATATATAAAACTCTAACTCCAAATATAATAACTCCCATAACTCCCATAAAATAACTGTACCAAATATTTATGTATTTAATTCCCTAGCCTGTATATGAGCCTGTTGGCATCGTATTCATTTTTCTTTACCATTTCCACAATATTCTCTGGCCATTTTGATTTTTTTCGCATTTCGATCGTCCATGTTTTCGATTTTTCTCCCAGCTTTCGACGCAGGGAAGAAAAAAAATATTTTCCAAAACGCTGCACAGCTGTTGTTTCTTATTTCTCGCACGCCCCACCGTAGTCATGTCGTGTCCAACACCCGAAATTTGATTTTGTGACCTATCCTGATGTTGTTTTGACGTCACAGACGTCGAATTCACGTTTCCCGGTATTGTTAACCTCGCACCTGATGATTTTCACGTTCTCTCTCGTTCCTGCATGGTCGGTAATCGATCGATATGATATTGCTAACCGTGTTTTAGCCCAAAGTTTCATAAGGTTATTCATATTCATTAGGTAGATTATTCATTAGATAATATATGTATAGTCCCATCGATCTCCATATAGATTCCCAGTAGGATCCCGATAGATTTTTTTTTTGGCATTTTTGATCATTTTTTTTCCTATTATTTTGTATCTAATAATAAAAACATGGGTTTTTTTTATTTTTTTATACTTATTATATTCTAAACATATATAATTAAGTATTAAGCTTAATTAAAATTAAAAACATTATAACAATGATATTTTAGTAATTTTCTAACGACTAAAATATGTACACAAATATAATAATTGTAAATATTCTTACGATAGCAAATCTAACAGCTTGTTTATCTCAATATCATTTTTCAACTGTCAAAATTCAATCACCTAAATTTAATAAACTGTAGTTTAGTTTCTAAAAAATATTAAATTTAAAATATATTTTTAAATTGTTAAAAATAATTTCATTATTTACAGAGGAAACTTAGTTAAAAAATTTTAATTTTTAAGTTTCTCACATTTTCATATCAAATCATCTACTCGTACTTTTTTAGAAATATTTTTTCTTGTTTTTTTTTTTTTTTTTATACACAGTATTATAGTATTATACAAAATGTATCTATTATGAAGTTGACAATAACTTATTAATATAATTTCATAAATATTTTCTGTGCGCTCGTACTATATTTATGATAAATGAATAGGCACTTTGTTTCACTTTAGGGCATAATATACACACAGCTAAAATATATAATATACTATGTCTATATACAATATATCCATGTGAGTATAAATTGTAATTTTTATCGGTTAAAATATTAAACATTTACCAATATTTATGTTCTAAAAAAAATTGCGTTTATTAGATTACTTTGCGGTAAAATATATGAGAAATAAATCACAGAGCTCGGTTTAATAAAATTCCCATAACCGGACTAAAGTGAGTTTATATTGTAGAAAATCGTTTAGCTTAATGGGCGGTATAACCGTTTTATATACTTCCGTTATTTTTAAATCAATTTACATGAATTACGAGTTAATCTATACACTATACTATGTACACACATTTTCATTGAATTCGATAAAAAAATATATTATGAAAAAATTTTAAAATATCATTTATTTTAATTTTTAAATTATATTATTAAATATAATTCTAGTATTTGTTGAATATATTAGTAATTTTGGAAATTACATACTGAAATAACCATAATTGTTTCCATACATAAAAAAAAACTATTTGATTATTAATATTATATAATGCATACCAGACAAAACACAAATAGTTATTGATGGACATAATTCATCATTCATCTCACCTATTAACGAATTTGTCATTGAAATAATATATTTTAGATATTGTATTTTTATTTAATAAGAAATAGAATTTTAATTAAAAACGTAGCATTTTGTTAAACAAATAACAGTTTCAGTAAGACGCACTACTTATTAATTCACACAGTTTTCGAAAAATTATAACTTTTAATTAAAATCAAGACCCTGAAACACTGCAGTAAGTTTACGAGCAATAGCAATTAGATGAGACGTATGAAATATTATTTAATATTTTTTAATTCTCTTATATTTCACACATCTACTTATTTTTATTGAATGGTTTGAAAATCAGATAGATAACTGCAAAATGTGAATCATAGCCCTAAAAAGAACTTAATTATAAATTTATTTTGAACATTTTCGCATATTTTGGTATACTTTTATGTGACTCGATTGTACATTACAACACCCAAAACTTCAATAATAAAAACATAAATATATATCATGTACAGTTTTATACTGATAACCTGCAAAGACATATTTCTTTTTAAATAATATACACGTAACCTGTGTCATTTCAAAGGAAAACTACATATTAATTGCATTTCAACTGCACTATTATACCTAGTTGTTATTATTATATTTATTGTCATTATTCAAACTACAAATTAGATTAAATAATTGTCAGAAAAAACGAAAGTGGAATATAAGATTTTTGTAAAAAAATTATAATTAATGATAATAACAATAATTTGAAGAAAAAAAAAATATATATATATATATACGAAATACATAATTATGTTATAAGCTATTAGTTTTAATTCATATAGGTATAAACGAAATTTTAGTATTGGTGAATGAAAATTTTCTCCTAAATATCCCCTTTACAGAATACCCAAATACATGCGTTGTATACACGTTTGTATAGGCACACGGCCGAGTAAATTATTTCTTATTTCTAATTTGTATATAACCGGTATCTATCCTCTTTGATAAAATTGTAAATACGCTACTGAACCCCATCATTATATTATAACAATATGATACGGTATTCCGGTTTATACCTATATTGCGATTCAACGGAATTAATTATAGTGCTATATATTATTGCAAGTTTCAGAAATTCTTAGATACATACGTTGAATGCATTCCTCGTCTACTACGCGTACATAGTGTAACGAAACTACCATTCTTGAATTTAAAGACTTATAGGTCTATATGGGTTTGGACCACACTGCGAACTCTATACAGCCGTGCACTACAGCTATCCTAACCAACGCAAATTGGACGAGTTATTTTTTCGAGGGCTGAATAGCTGGAATTTTAATTGGCTACCATCACGGCCTGCCGGGTTTAAAACCACTCTAATATTATATATGGACCCCTTCACGACTTCGGGAGAGATAAAGGATATTTTCAACATTCGCTGGCCTAGAATACGAAAGTGGTCTAAATCCGATTTTTTTTTTTTTTCTTTTCAAAATCGACATTTTTATACTATAACTCGTTAGCATATCTTTTTTTTTTTACAGTATTTGTACGTCCATTAATAACAAAAATTAAAAAAAAGAAATGATTCTGTATCAATATATAAATTATATAGGTATATATTAAATAAAAAAACGACTTTCTGCCGGACAATTTCAAAATACCACAGCTGTAGAATATTAGATAGAAGTCAATGTAAAAATGCATAAAAGAACACAGCTGATTTAATCAGAGAATCTAATCAACATGATTGTAAATTATTTGATGGTTAAAATATCTTACAATGATATTTCTTTCATTTTTTGGTAGTAAATTTGATCAAGATAGTACATACCTATACTTTGAAGAGTTAATTTTCGATAAATACGTAAGGCCTTAAGTTAATTCCTTGTAGTTGCAGAAAAATATGTCTAGAAATTTGAAATTTTTATTGATTATGTATTTAACTATATTAGGTATACATATGACATTGTATATCAGTTACTAAAAACATACATTTTGGGGAATGTTATCAACAATGGAAAACACTGAGGAAGTTTTAATTTATGAAATATTATAAGTAAGTATATTTTAAGCTTATAAATAAGTTAAATTAAATTATTTAAGATTTAAATTTGAATAGTTATAAAAATATTAAATATGCTATAAACTATAGAGTACCTATAAAAGATCCTACTACTAACTCCCAACATAAATTGGAGGATTATTGAATATTGAAGTTTTTTAATGAAAATTGATAATTATTTGTAATATTTGTAATTACATAATTTTTATATAATTTTAAATTAAATAACATTTTGAGTTGTAGTTACAGATTTATCATAATATCATATGAAATTATTTAAATAGAAATAGAAATTTAGTTGTCATTTTAAACAATTCTCAGCATAAATAAACAATACATTCATAAAAACAAAAGAAAAATATTAATCCTTAGACATGTCTTGCTCTTAAAATAATTAAAAAGTTAAAAAAATTTATAATTTTTCATAATATTATAATTGTCCTAATATAATCATGTGTCCTTGATAAAATTTAAAAGAAATTTAAATTTAAATTTAAAAGTTACAAATGGACATTACAATTAACTCAATCATTACAATAATAATCATTAGTTTTACAATATTTAACATTACATAATATGCCTACTACCTATAAACTGTATTTCTTCTTTTTATTTAGGGTGGAAAATGTACGTTCTTGTAATGTCCATTCCCCTTTCCATTCTCCGAGAACAGGAACGAAAGGCACAACACTACAAACGTCATGAAAATGTTTTTACTAGAAAGAGAGAGAACTTGATTTTTAAAAAATTAAGTGTGCTTCCTAAAACATAGGTTGCCATATATGACACAGCGTACTTAATCAATACAAGGTACAAAGCATAGACAATTTTTTTGATAGTAATGATGATGATAATAATAATAATAATAATAATAATAATAATAATAATAATAATAATAATAATAATAATAATAACAATAATAATAATGCGGAAAAATATACACAGGCATAGATATTTCTAAAAAAACTAATGAGTGAATAAATAAATATATAATTCGATAGATAGACGATTAACAAAAATAATATATATATATTATACAAATGACGCTTCGTTTTATTGAATGCAATATTTTATTTTTTATTTCAAATTTAATACAATGTCCTCCCTACCAGTATCTACCCTACTTGACGAACGACGTACTTCCACATTCTGCTAAGCATACTTTTTGATATAGAGTTTGTGTAAATAATATTTACATTTCATACATTAAATTTTCAAGTATGTATATTGTATATTGTATGTGTACCTATATATTAATAAATAATAAAATTTTTTCTTGAAATATCTTCAAAATATAATATTTTTATTAGGTACCTACCTATTATTAACAAACCCATGCTAATTGCTAATAATTTCTTATTGTATTACAATTTATAATAATATATAGGCGCATAATATTGTAAATTATAATATGAAAAAATATTCTAAATTTTTGAGCATCGAAAATATCCATTATCCATACTATAATATTAACTATCTATAAACTCTAAAAAAAAATCATTCAAAACTGCTACTATTGTTATACATTCATAATATGATTAATACTTAAACACTTTAGTAAAATTATTTTATTTCAGTTTTAAATTTGTGATATTTATATGACGTATTTATTATTATATGCACATGTATACTAAATACTTTACCAACCAAATATTATAGTATTTACCAACTGCAAATTGATATTTAAATTCTCCAAAATTACTATTGAAAAAAAATATATGAGTTACCGAAATTTCCCAAACGTCTGGTTGGGATTTATTGGCCATTACCATTCGTCGATTAATTATAGTCTCCCGATCCTTAGGTTTTTATCTTACTCTATACGCTTCAGTAAATATTCTTTCGTCCTTCGATTGTTTGTATAATAATACATATTGATGATTTATTGTTCTATGGAAACATAGTCATAACTATTTCTCGTCTTTAAAATGCAATGTTACAATAGCCATTGCAACTTACAATATACTCACTAAATCCATTAAAAAAAATACAAGACAATTAAAAATAAGATATTAGTCTCCTATTTCATCATTAAAAATTATAATGCTAGAATTAAAAATACTGAAACACATTTTAAAATAGCATTATGTAGTACCACTTTTATTGTTTTTCAATCGTTGTTTTTTAATTGTTTTAAAAAAAAAAAAACATATTTACTCATAACGGTCAAAATGAGTTTCTAAAGTAATTTTAGAGCTAAAATATCTACACGAAAAAATCAATAGAACACGATATTTCGGAGTATATCTTTTTATATTTTTTTTATTATTATTTACTTATAAGAAAAAAAATTATTGATGTTTAATAAAGTAAAAAAGAACTTTTTAAAACTTTGATAACATTTTTTAATTAATACATTTAAAAAAACCAAAATGAGGTCACTCCAAAATATTGTCTTAAATCGATTTAATTATATGTGTTTTAACTACAAAAATTAAAAATGTTGCGTAAATATGTTTTCACCACTAAAAAGCGACTGTGTAAACTTATCCTTGATGTGTTGAATAAACAATATTAATAATATTTTATAATACTATTATTTTTAAGACAAATAATGTAAATAATAATATTTTACTATATATTAAATATTTTGAAGTAGAACCAAAAATAAATCATGAAAATTAAATTGTACATATATAAAATATAAACAACAAACAAGTAAATATAAATTATGAATAGTTCTATATTTCTTTGATAAATACTGGAAGGCAGTTCTTGAAACTACTTATATGTAACACAATATTGTTAATAGAATACCCAATACTTTTTTGTTTCAGAAATAACTTTCAGAAAGAAACAAGTTTTTTCGATTGCAGTTTGGCATATACCTATACGGAAATATGCGACATGAAAAAATAATTTATTGAAAACATATAAATTAGGTTCAGAAAAGTATGTTTCTATAATATACGATTAATTATTTCTCATTTTTTTCAAGTTGAAATATATTTTTTACGTATTCAAGAAGAAGTATTGTTTGCCAATTTGTTTATGAACAAGATCAACAACTTTATTTAAAAATAGTATGTACTTCATTGTGTACAGTAATAAGTACAGATAGGTAAATGAAATGTAAATATTTAAATTATAAATGAATATAATTAATGAGTAAATCATTTTTGTATTATTTTGGTAATAGACAATTAGTTTAGAAATAAGCCAAAACAATTTATATTTTATGTGACTTTAAAAATAATTTTACAAAATATATAATTTCAGTTTAAACCTGGCACATCGTGTATGAGTACCATTTTTCGTTACACAGGTATATTTTATAGGTGAGAAAACGAAAATTTCTAATAAAAATTCATACTATTTATTTGTACAAAAATGCATGTACTTTTAATAAGTGGTTTTACATTAATTATTTCCTTGTCAACAATCCGTACTGCCTTAAATTCAAGTTGATTGAAATTTCCAATAATTATAATTATGTAAATATTTAATAAATAACCAAAATGTAATTAACTAAGATTTATAAATATGATATTCGATATACTCAACGTTTTATAATGTATATTCTCTATTTAGTGCGTAAGTATAATATCAATAATGTATATAATTATAATAACAAATTTTTGTTGTTTGAAATCACTAACTCGAGTTATTTTCATCAAAAGAATTAATTACTTTCATTCTTGCTTAAAGTTAATTTACTATAAACATCAATACCATTATTTTCATTGCAATTTGTACGATTCTATTCATGCATGGCTTTAACATTAAGTTTTGCTAATCTCAATATCCTAAAACTCAGAATTTTGAGGTTATTTAGAATACCATAATATAAAATTATTGATAGTTTTGAAGAAAACTTTTTTACGGCAATAACTCACAAGTACATACAAGAAACCCTATTAATTAATAAAAAACTATTATACCAATTCAATTTATTTTTAGACGGGTACATTTTAAGTATTTTAATGTTAAGCAATCCTAGCTCATTGTTTAACAGATATCTTGGAATTTTTTTTTCTTTTAACACATGTAGGTAGGTATATATGTTTTATTATTATCTTTGCAACGATATTCAATTTCGGATAATAATTGACATTTTAAAACAAATGACAGAAATATATAAGTACGATATATATATATATATATAAAATTATAAACTGTTCTTTAAAAACATGATTACAAATAATATCAAATATTAAAAAAGTGATTTTTTCAGAATTTTTTTAGTTCTAAACACTATTTCAATATTATTTACAAAAAAAAAGCATTTTTTTTTTTTATATATATACGCTTTTAGAATGTATTAGAATTATACACTTTTATTTGAACACATTTTTATAATTTATTTACTTATCTTATTTATAACGATTAAACGGGCAATGACCCAAATTACAAGGTTCACTGTAGTAAACATTATGCACCGATAGAATATTTACAATATAATTATTAAATAAGTTACAAAAATAAAAAGTAGCTTTCATATTTGGCCGGTTTCACGTAACAAACAACAATTCGGATAGAGCTCGCAGGAGTTCTAAAGTTGGTTTATTGAAGGATAGAAGGAAAATCAATTTTACCACAGAGGAGATTATATAGATGAAGGTCATATCATGAGCAAGTCTTCTATCAGCTAGAGGCTATGAAGAATAACGTTATGGAGCACTGGGTCATAGTCATACGAAGAATGGTGAATACTTAACTTGAATCACACGAAGCTAAAAAATTTACATTGAACGTGCTTAATCTGGTGACAATAAACAGCTGAATGTGGATTCCAGACTGCAGAACTATACTCGAGTATCAACCTAACTAGCACACAGAATAGTGTCTTCAAAGATCTAATAAATTTGAATTCAGTAGCAACCCTCTTTATAAAATTTAATAATTTAATAGCTTTACATGTGACATAGTCAATGTTATATTTAAAACTTAAAGATAAACGAGGATGAGTCCAAGACCTCAAACCAAATTGTCAATAGAGACGAAGACGGTACCATTAATGGAATGTAGACACACGCAAGGAGAACGACATCTAGTAAATTACATTGAATTTTTTTTAACAACGTTTAGAGACAGCCCAATACTAGACCTCCACTTGACAAGTGTGCTTAAGTGTTCTTGTAAATATATGCTATATACGTAATATCTGTCCGAGTATAAATATTATAGTATTCTTATCATCTTCGTAACATCAACAAAACATAGTAACTTAAAGTAGTGAGGGACATTTGAGACACTGTTCATTAACAATGCAAGAATAATAGGGGATAAATGTTCCCCTTGGGGAACACCAAGCGTAGCTGTACAATTATAAGACATGGAATTGAAAAGTGCTACTCACTGAGGTCTATTTATCAAATAGTACGAAACCATGATAACAAAGGGAAATCAAATCCTAGAGCTGCAAGTATTGTATATTCATATAAGGTTATAATGATTCCCAGTGTCGAATGCTATCGCAAAATGAGTATAAATAACGTCCACTTGGAATCCAAATTTAAAGATATCATAAATATATTTGTAAAAAGTAATATTACACGTGGTTAAAAAGCGCTCGGGACTATAATCAATAGTTTTCAAGTATCATACTAATTATTGTTAGTTATTTAATTAGTTACTATTTATTTAATCTTGAAAGTAACGAAATTCCAAATCCTCTTAATGAGACATACCATTTCGTACCCTGGCTATGGTCATAGTTCATTTGAAAATTGTATCAATAGTTCAATAGTTTTATTAATTAAAGGATCCGATATCGACTACTTATTAAGGGAACATAACATAGACAATTTAAATCACATATTGTGTCAGCGGCGATATTATCATCGTTTATAGTATATATATATATTGAATAATTCTCATCGCCAAAATTACGTCACGGAACAATGGATAGTACGTAGTATAATTTACATATATTTAAATGTTTTTTTTTTTTTTTTGGAAGAGGAGAAAATTGTGTAGAACAAATTTCAACTTATTTTGTGATTTTAAATATATTTTCAGCTATAAAAAAAAATATTGGTTTTTAAACAATAACTATAACAAACGATGGAAAACATATTTTATAAATCTAAGTAATCTGTAGTTATATGTTCCCTTTAAGTTAAATAAAAAGTTCAAATCTATTTATTTTCCAAGCTGTGATCGTTTGTATCTCCGTAAAGTGAAATTTTACATAATATAAAATAATACCGGCTCTAAGACCCTCATAAAAATATTTTTTTTTTATACCTGATCACATAGATTTTGGCATAAAAAATAGTTCATTTTACATATTTTATACACTACTATCATATAACCACCCCTTAATAAAAGTATAAAAATATTGCTTATAAGTTCCCTCATCCCACCATTATGTTACATAATTTTTTTTTTTTCATTTTTCGTATTTTAAAAGGCAAATGGAACAATAATACCCAAACGTGAACATGAAATCGTTATCAAATACATATTTATTATAAAAAAAAACTGATGGACGGTGTATTTTCTTTTATTTTCCGATTCATTTGGTATAGTAGGACGAGATATACAATAGTGCCTATGAAAAGTTGCGATATATGTTTTTTTTTTTATATATACACATTAGAATACCACAAAAAGCTTTTACATTTCTATGCGCTTTTATTTTGTCTGGACATAATACAATGAAATCATAGTTCACGTTTTAATCATTTTTCATATGAAAACACTGCGTATACACCTATATATAGGCACACGTTTGTGGAATTTTCCATAAGTAGTTACGTTTTTTTAGACATTATTAATATTACATTTTGGACGAAATAGATCGATCGATTTAACAGTGTGTAATTTATCATTGTACAATGTACATCACTACACAATATTTCAAATAAAAATGTAAAAAATTATTTCAAACCCATGAGAAACTAATGAATTTCGTGTTAGTCCCGCTGCAATCTTCATGCATCGGAATGGAATGGAAGCGCAGAATGTCAAAGTGACAAAATATCACCGCGATCAAGATAACAATTATGTATTATATGTATTAATTAGGTACACATTGTAAAAACTAACATTCTTTATCAAATAATTTAATTTAATTTAATTGTAACACTGTTACCGATTACAATAATATTATGATAAATTTGGTTATTATGATAAATTGAATAACCGTGTTCCGCGTTTTGTAAATTGCTAAAATTTACACGCGTAATAAAAAGAAAATCCCATTTTTAATTTTAAGAAAATTAAACAAAAATTTCAAGTTTTTTCTCTCGCAATACTAGAACGTTTGTGTTTGTTTCTGTAAATACATTTTATTCCGTATGTTATATTTTGTACAATGCACATTATACTCAAGTTGTATCTACCTAATTTGTATAAATATTATAATACAATATATTTGAAAAATAACCCCCAGATAAGCACTTCACACAAGTGTAAGATATAAATGGGGAACGTTAGTCTATGATCTCCTTGATCCTCGGACAGGATAATGTATAATTATTATTTTAGATATTAAATCATTGATAAATTGTTGCATTTGATAAAACCAATTATAATGAGTACTATACTGTACAAGAAAATTCGAAAACTAACATCTCAAAAGAACTATTTAGAACTAATTCTCTTGTGTTATTTGTTAGCATATAAATTTCAAAACTCTTACTCGACTACTTCTGGTCAATAAGTGGCTCACAGAAGAATAAACATCATTGTAAAATCAATAACTTCTTCACTCCGATCAGAATCTAATATTGTTATTCATTAGGTATTTGGTCCGAAAGAGAAGGTAGGTGGAGAACCCTGTGATTTATAAATAAATTAGCATCTCCAAAATCTAATTGTGCCCACGTCGAAATGAAATAAAACTTATATAGTGATTGTTCTTGGAAAATCAGAAAAAAAATTATTCTCTGTTAAAGTAAAAACGGGGCTATATTAGTTTTTTTATTGAATTAATTTTACATACATACTTCACGATTCGTAGCACGTACAATAATAATTAATAATGAAACCAAACTTGTAGTTGATACACTGCAAGAATGTTCAATTTCAGTAGCTACGCATATTATAAAAGCGAAACATATTATTTCAAGCTCGAAATAGTTATTTTTTATCGTGATACTTATATTAGTAATCCCTTAAGACGTTCTCCGAGAGAATATCGTTTAAAATTAACATTGTTCCTTTTATAGTTCATTAAATCAAGTGGTAAAGTGAGTTGATTTCCTCGGAACAATTAAAATTTTAATTTGATATAGAGATTGAAAGGGAGAATAGAAAGAAACCATTAGTCCTTCTTTGCCAGATCTCTCGGAGGCGTATTTATTTGTGTACCTAACACGCTACATTAAATCAAATAGGTTCGCATTTCGTGTGGATTCATTTTGATTTAAACCTTTTAAAGACTATAAATAAGGGTGGAGCAAAATCAATTTTCACTATTTCACCTCCGTTGTTATCATTATTATTATATTCATTGATAGAATAGTTTTCAGCATATAGTTGTAAATCAATTATTAATAACGTTTAAATAAGTTTGCAAATTATAGGTAATTAAATTCACTATTTAATTCATTTGAATCCAATATGCAAAATATTTTCGAAATAATTTAAACTTTAATTTAACCTCAACAAAGAAGACATAAAAGAGCTGTAGATACTGAATCCTTGATTTCTCAAATTTATTATACGAGTATTTTAAGATATAAAACGCTTTATCTTAAATCTTCCTTACCAAATTTTATAATTTATAATAGCCAATACTGCCATTATCAAAATGTGGGGAAAATGAATATTTTCCTTAAATTCTATATACTATATTATGTATGACTTAAATTTGAATTCTCAAACATTTTCAAAAAATTATTTTAAATATATAATGTGTATTTATAACTCAAAAACTTCAAAAGTATAAGAATATGTAATAAACTAGTTTTAAAGTTTAACTTTAAACTAAGTTTAGAACACTTGTAAAATATTGGAAATGGGAAGAATTTTTTTTTGCAACATATTTTTACCATATTTTATTTTATTATTAGTGGCACATATGAAAGGCACTTCTAATAAAATCAAGCTACAAAAATATTATCAATAATTAATATATATATATAATATATTATAGTACCTAGTATCTTTTTTTCTCGTTTTTAAATTATAATTTTTGATCACTTCTTTTGCAATTATTATTATTAATTGGTATCTTAAATTGTTTGGACAGTTTTACTTAATTTATTTATTTAATTACTTAATTAATTATTTTTAACTTTATTTATTTTGTAGGAGATACTGCATTATTCTTTAATATGATTTTATTTCATTTTTACGAAATTCCATTGTAACTACATTGTAGAATGAACATTATAAATTGGCAACTGTATAATACATCAACATATTTAAGTAAAATTAAAATTGATTTTTTTTATAAACAAATTAGTATAAAAAAGCAAAAAAATCCATGACACATAAATTTTATTACACAATTGTATATGTTTTATGTTTTGTCATCCCCTCGTATTATAAGTTTCATCTATTAAAATTAAATATATGTACCTATTAATAATTTAATGATAATCGTGTGTTTATATGATATTAAAGACATTCTATTATTATATAATATGAATCAATATTTATATTCGTAACTGATATCCATATAGGTTTTTTTGTTTACAGACATACTGTTAATTGCAAAGATATTTTAGATAAGTCTACTAGATAATTAAGCAGTATGTGAATTAAAAAATCAGTGTATCTATTAAGAAAATATGCAATAAGTCCATTTGACATATACTACTTTATTCTCTGGAATATATAACATCTTTACATTTTTCCTTATTATTGACATGATATTTGGGAAATATTACATTTTTAAGGGCATTTTTAATCGATTTACTGTATTTCACATTAGTTAAAAAGATTCAGAATTAGATGTATAATAAAAATATCAAACAATCTCATTTTCCAAAAATTGGTTTATATTGTCTTTCTCTTTAGGATGGTAGAATAGGCATATATAAATATATATATTATATATAATAGCCAAATACCAATAGATAACTAAAACATAATATATTAATATGATATGATACATTGAATTTTCAGGTTTTCTGAATCAAACCATATTGTTCGTATTTTCTTTAAAATACATACTTTAAATGTAATATATGTATACTGAAGTATTGTTAGAAGAACAAATAAAAACAATTTTACATTTGGATCTTCGAGTTACAAATGTCATAAAACGGAAACCAAATGAATTATAGATTTTCAAAATTGTTTGATCTAGATATATTAAACCCATAAAATAATCTTTTTTTGAAAACGATAAATATTTTTATTTTGTTTTGTATATGTCACGTGTACCAGATACCTATTACATAGTTTTTGTTATTCCGATTCCCAGTAGCCATAATTTTTATCAAACTAGATATATTAATTTTTATCTAAAAAATATTTTAATGTCGAACTGACGAACCATATGTTTATCTCGTGCATATCTCCGGCGAGTATACTTACGAGTATATTATATAATGAACTCTTATGTAAACTTTACTGAAATATGTATCTATCCGAAATAAAAACAGAATAAAATCACTCGAGTTTCCTTTGAAACGTATACGAAACTTTATTAAACAAACAATCTGTGCCCCGTTATATACAATATAAAACACAGGGCATAAATAATTTTCACTTCGGACACGTTATAAATTAATATAAAACGAACGTAATCTCGCGATATACGTTCACTTTAAAACAAATCCCATAATGGATTCGTTGTTTATATAAATATTTTATAGTATTGTTTATAATAGTAGTTTTTAGTGTCATGCTAGGACGATTTCTTGTTACCCGCGCGGTTTAAGGAGATCAAAAGTAACGACTTGGGTCCTATATTATATCTATTATGTACTGGGCTGCCGAAAAATGTCAGTCGACAAGAAAAAGTATTTTCGAGGCCTCCTATTTTCCCCTATAAAACAACGTAATCTAATTTAATTTGTATAGCCGAACAATAATCGTTGTAAATATTATTATCATTACGATATTTACTCGTTTTATTGATAATTTTATGACCGCTAGTTTGGCATAAATTCAGTGTCCGCCAAAACGGACTACTATAAAGTATATAAACTGCTGTTGTAGCCCTCGTTTTATAACGGTACGAAAATCATTTTCAAAATATACATTCGTATAACAGTGTTTAACGACGATTACCGTATTACTGTAATATTATTACGAAAAATGGGGTTTGCCTTAAAACATTGAACAATTGTATCGCCATAACATTATAATCATCACACGATATTGATCAAATGTTAAATACTGAAATATATCCATTTGGTTTGCTATACACAACCGAATTCGTAATAATATCCTTAAAACTCTTTTTGTAACCACTAATATTATAATGACAATTTAATCTATGTAACAATTTTGTCCTTCGGTCATTAGCGAACAATATACATCAAAATACTGTAATTTACATATAATTAATGATATTGTTTAATCCTTGTTTTTGATTTTTTTTTTTTTTTTTTCAAAATTGTATTTTTGATATAAAATAAATACTTCGTCGTTCGCATTTCATTTCAGCATATTATAATAGTAAAGCTATTTTATTTATATTTATCATTATAGTTACTATTTTTTTTTTTTAATTTTGTCATAAAGTGAGTTTTATTTAATTGAATATATATAAGTACATTTTAATAGGTAGTTGAAAATTAAATGTTTGTTCTATGTTCTGAAAAAATAATATGTGTTTAAACTTGCTTTTCTCCCCTTCGTGAATTTTAAACATTTTTAACGAATTCGTTGCCAAGAGATATTTTTATATTTCTATGTACCTGCCTATTTATATTATGAATATTATCATATGAGCTGTAAGCTTTTTGTTCAAGTTTATGTTTCATTATTTTTCGAATAACTGTTTTAACGTGTATAACACACTGAATTATGATATAAACTTATATTTACATATCTTATTATACATATATAGTATATTATATATATATATATGAGTATATTACATTCTCATCAGAATTAAATATAATGTATTTTTATTTACTTTTTGTTATACCTAAATACATTTAATATTTTGGTAGAGGAAGAAATAGGAACAGATGTGTATTTTTATTTTTTAATTATAGATAGTGAAGATAGATAATATATATTTCTATAAAATATAATAATGAGCGAGGTTACACATTCCCAAAAATAATTACAAGTAAAGTAAAAAATTTAAAAAAATAATTAAAAATTTTTTGAAACAATTTGGAAATATACAATATAAAGTATAAAATCATCAACTCTAAATCAAAAATATGAGGCTAACAATTTCAAAAATATCCTTTAAAATCGTCTGAAAACTAATATTTTTGATGAGCAACTTTGGGTATGTTTTATTTTACACTTAAATAATTTAAATATATTATTATGTTATGAAAATGGCTATAATATATATATTGATATACTTATTGTACAACCACTTTTTTATATATATTTTATAATTTATGTCATCTAAATATTTTATGTTGACCATTAGACACTCAATCAAAACACAAAAAGAAAACCCTCGCAATATACCATTATAATAAAATGCTATGCAGTATGTACATATTTTGGGGAAAAAAATGTTTAGGCTATTTTGGCTCACGTGTATTTTGTTATAAATAAAACAGTTACGGTTTTTAAATGACTAAAAATGAAAATACATTACCGTGTATTATGGAAAAATGTATAAAATATTTAAATAAATGTGTTTAAAAGAATGGAAAAAGTTAGCGTGTTAAGAAAATATTTGTTTTACTGTATAGTCGGTTAAAATTTTATATAAAGTAAAAATACGTGCAAAACATTTAAGATAAACCGAATTGTTTAATATAGTTTTATACCTAGATACTCCCGACTATACTAATACATCTACCGATTTGGATGATACCGTCCCAAAAATAGAATTATTTATAATATTATTAGAATAGAATATTAATAAAATTATTTATATATATATTAGGTAAATACTCGTATAATACAATCGCCTTAGTGCTATTTATTCTTTCCTTTATGTCAACAATTAAATTCAAAAAATATTGTCTCCTCCATATAGACAAATATATTACCTCCGTGAAATTAGCAGAGCAATAGTTTTCAATAAGACCATTCCAACAAATATTCTAGTCATTGTTGAAAAGACTAGAAATTGTAATATATATTATTTTATATTTTATTAATTAATTTATGTCATTAACTGTGCAATATTATTATAAAATGTCAAAATTCAACAGAAAATAATCCAATATTGTAATACTCGTCTAATTGGTCATTGTTGGAAATATCCCGATATTTCTTTGACCTTTGTTTAATTTTTATGCAAATTTTAAATGTGCCGTTGGAAAATACCAACTGTGCAAACTCAGTGAATATATTTACCAAAACAGTAACAATGTAGTAGTTATTCATTTTGTTGATTGTTTTTCGAAAGGTCCAAACATTTTTAGGTCTAAAAATGGTGCAATATAACTCAAAAATAATTTCATATTTTAATGACTTTTTGTAGAATACAAATAAAAATACTTTTAAAAAATATTCAAAATACTTTAGAAACACTTTTTATTTTTGTAATATATAAACTTAATAATATTTTTATTACTCAGATATTAAGTAAGCGTAAGTATTCAATACCTTATAGATCTAATTTTGTTTATTAAATTAATTGTTTTATTTTTATCAGTTATCAGGATAATTTAACATATAAGAGCATTAATAATTTTTTTATATACATGGATTCAAAAACATTGCGATTACACAACAATAATAATGGAACTTACACGATACTATTATAAAATTACTTTTAAAATGTATTTAAATATTTTTAAATTATTGGATTTGTATTTATTTGGATTTCCTTAAAAGTTTCCTATATGAACCCCATAAAAAAATGGTAAATTACGTCCTCTTATGGTGTTCTATATTGACAATTTTTAGGAAATAAAAAAATTCAAATGTAACAATTAAAAATGTATGAAATCATTTTAAAGTAATTTATAGGTATTTCTATACACCTGTATCTATATTACTATTTATTATTAAAATACATTTAAAACCGGAAATTTAAAACGCTAAATTCCATTTCCTACTATAAAATAGGTTTTTCGATTTGTTTTTATTTTCAATGTGACTATTAAATAACAATTAGGTACTCAATTCACTTTTTGAAAAATAGTTAAATTATTTATGAATAAATGTAATTTAATTACGCAATTTTGTTACAGTAATGAGTAATTTCAGTTACTTTACTGTCCAAGAATTCTTCCTAATATAAAACATATAAATCCATCAAATGTTGTGTTGATTTTAAAAACGACTAATTAGAAGTGTACTTGGTACACGAACATTATGACAGTTTTAGTGAATATTCGTTGAGTTTGTATCACTGAAATTTTTAGAACACGCATACAAATTAAAGAACGATTTAACAAATGACGGGACCTTTCCAACAAATGAGTACCTACTAACATTTTTTGATTATTTTCTATAAAATATAAATTCTATTACATATAAATGTAATCTATTAAATATGTCCATCATTTTTTGAAACCTTTCCAATAATGAACAACAACTTTGATGAAATAGTCTCGTTAAAAATTTTTAATTTTGGGCATAACTTCACAGACCTAAAATATTGACTTTCGAATAAATATGCTTCAAGAAAAACCAATATATCGTAAAAAACAAAATTAAAAACAAATATTTAAAATAAGATAAAATATTAAATAAAAAAAATATATATAAAGCATGGATGCCATTACCTAATCTATATAATATACAAATGTATATTTAAGTGAACAACACATCTCAAAAGTATAATAAAACAAATAACTCAGATATCCAATCATCTTGTATCTTTTACAAATCTTTTCAATATATTATAATATAATATAATATAGTCGAATATCTTAAGACATGTTTAATTATCTATTACAATTTATAAGTTAAATATTTTTCATAAACTACCTAAATGTTTTTCTACACATATTTATATTTTAAAATATTATATGCAGTTACTAGTAAGGTTAATTTTATTCCACTTTGGAAAAAAATTAAAACATAATAAAACATATAATTTTAATAATATTACCTATATTATACCTAACATATTATCAGCTTATTCTAACATATATTGGAATATAAAATTTCAAAAAAAAAAAAACTGTTTAAAAATATTTATTACTTTATATTTTGTATTTAATCTATTAGAAACTGTTCGTTAGAAAATACGTGGGCAGGTATTATTGCTTTATGTCAAAGGGAGAAGTATAAAGTACTAAGTAGTTTAAACTAAATTAGGACATCTATTTTAAGCAGTATTAGTGAAAATGGTAATAGTTTATTGAGTTGTCTTACCTACCTAAAACAGAAAATTAATAAATACATTTTCCTAAAGTTCATTTCACAATCTAATAACATCCAATATTCAGTATATACATACTTGAAATTCAAACTTATTTTTTAAATAAATAAAATATTATTAATATTCTTTATTATCATTTAAAATCTAATAGTTAATCGTATAATCTCCCAACCCAAAAAACTACAAATTGGAATTATTTTGATAAATCGAAATACGTTTTTATCGAGGTTTTTATTTAAACAAATATAAACATAAACAAGAGTATAAAATCATTAAAAATTTTAGATTTTTTTTAGATTGGATAAAGTATACTATTATTATAATTTATTTTAATTTGAAAGCAAAGATGAATCATTGTATATTAAACATGATTGCGAATTTTACTATAATAATAATGAATTTTATTTAATATAATATATATTTTTTTAATTATCTTTGACATTTAAACAACCAATTAATAATAAGTAGTTTTTTATTAGGTACTATTAGGAAAATCAAAAAATGACTACTACTACCAACTAGCCGTCAATAACCTCTTTACCTCTATAACACCTATTTGATTCCTTCTACCTAAAAGTCTATACATAGATGAAAAATAAATAATAAAAACGTATCATTGTAAAACTAAAAGCTTCTTAAACTCAACTCAGAATCTAAAATAATATATAAAGGTAACCATAACAACTGTTATTTTATAATTTTCCTTGAATTTATCAAATATTTCTGATATAAAAGATATTTTTCTATTACACTAAGAAAAATTACTCGGAAAATCAAAAAATACCCATTTTAAAATACTAACTAAAACCAATTTACTATCAAAATAGATATTTACTCTAATACGCCTGCTCAAATCTTTCTACGAGAAAAAAATTAATATAGAAGTAAAAAATAATTACACATCATGTTAAAACTAATACATTCTTAGCTTTACTCCGAATTAAAAAACAAACTCACGATATGATAAAATAATGTAAAAAAAATAAATATTTAAAAAAATATAATATATTATACAAAAGTTACACAATGGGCATAAAATATTAAATTTTTTAACACCATAAATCGTTAGGCAAATTCAATGATTAAAAGTTCGTATGAAGCTGGAGACAGATTATTATGACTCACATAAGCTCAAGTAATATTATATTGACTCACCTCACGTCAGTAAAATATAAAACGTCATTATGTACTATGATTTCATAATTTGGCGACACAATAGATCGGCCTCGTGCCATATTACGATATTTTATTATCTTACGCGTGATATCACGTTTCTATTATCTAAAAGTACATATTTTAAAATCGCGTGATATCGCGTTCTCAGTAATACCTAATTCTATTCTGTGGTAACATCTATTGAAACGGTGCAATAGTATTTTACTGATTGCAACGTCCCATAATTGAGAAGAGTCGTTTTTATTGTAAAAATATGCAGTATTTATTTGACAAAATTATAATCTTTACAGTGAAAATCGTAAGTCTAAATATACGTACAATGATAAGGTGGGGGTTCGCCGTGAACAGATTACACGTAATGTATTATCTAGAGGCCCCACGTCTAAGAAGGACGTTCCCTATACAACCCTACAATTTTATATGGGTTACCTGAGCCTATCCCCAAAGTATGCGTCGATTATGCATTATGCATGGGGTTGTGTGTCTGACGGCGCTGACTTGATTTACGACGACCACACGGATTACTGCACAAATAACGAGTGGATCGTTGAAACGGTGAATAGAGGAACGTAACTTATGTAAGTAGTGGCTCGGGGGAAAGGAGGGAAAAAGAGTACCCGGGTCTGGTCCAGTAGTCATGCTGTTCGCTCTTCCGTCGTTGACTCGACTTCTCTGTGCTTCTTCTCGATCGATGGCTGGCGGGGCTCCCCTTGGTTGCTTCCGTGGTCAATTGGTAGAACGTGCGAGTCGCCACACTCACTTTCCAATACTTGCAGAAGTTCGTACAGAATTAAACTACGTGTACAGTGGATTTCAGCATATAAAGGGTATACAGTGCTCTTTTTTATACAATCTCCAATAAATCAATACAAATTAGTATATGTAA
Organism: Pemphigus obesinymphae; assembly: GCA_025469235.1. Lineage (NCBI taxonomy): Eukaryota > Metazoa > Arthropoda > Insecta > Hemiptera > Aphididae > Pemphigus > Pemphigus obesinymphae. The sequence goes on along the minus strand of JAIPRL010002408.1, from coordinate 13,542 downwards.
TATTGGAGAAAAGGGAAGGAAGGTACCCGGTCTATTGCTATTACTATTGTTAGTGTGACAGCCGTAGGACTATAAACCATTCCAGGCTGGGGAGCCTACACTAGTGGTTGGATATAGTTTATTATTATTTAACATGCCGATATTGTACATATTATTATGGTGTTAAGGTGGAGAGGCACGACTAATCGTAAAGTCAGATTTTCTTTTTTGTTTCAGTTTTTAAGATTGTCCGTCCTAATTGACGGTTGTATGTAAATTCCGTATATTTATTTTTGTAGAACATGTTGTTTGTTTGTTTTTGTATAAAGTTTTTGATTACATGTAATCTGGCAAAATTCAGTAATGTTAGGTTGGATACAATTCGCGACGAATTGGTGATTGTGTGGAAACTCCTGTGTTGAATATTTTCCAACTTAATCCAGATTATTTTCAATAATTGTATGTCAGTTCTATTTAGTGAAGTTTATGAAGAAAGCTGTCTCACCAAACCCGGTTGAACGCTTTTTTCACATCGAGGAATATAGCTACAGTTTTTTCATAATTATTCGTGTTTTGGATGAGTTGGTCGGTCGGTTTGACTAATTGCAGCGTAGTGGAGTGATTGGCTCTAAGCGCTAATTGTTCCGGTCTGATTTTGTGTTCATTGGACAACTTAAGTTTATGGACGATAATCCGTTCGAAGAGTTTTAACAGGGAAAACAGAAGCATTATTGGGCTGTGATTAACTGGTTGGCTGTAAGTAATCTTTACCAGGCTTGGCTATGGTCGCTTTTTTCCATGTATTTGGGAAATAACTAACGCATAAGCAGCTGTTGGACATTCTAGGTAGCAGGAATATGGCGGATCTGGGCATGTTTTTTAGAGCCATGGTGGTAATTTTGTCCTCGTCCAGGGCCTTCCGATTGGGTAAACGTGTCCGGTGTTATGAATTCACGGTGTACGATAGTGGTGTGATGGATAAAATGTAGGCTAAAGTTAACTTCGGATAGTGCGGGTACCGTGGTTTGTCAATAAATGATGCTCGAAAGTATTGGCGAACGTTTCCGCCTTCTTATTGGCTGAGTAAATCGGTACGTGAATGCCTGTTAATAGGTGTTAGGCGAGGGTTTGTTTTTCAGTCGTCTGTACAGTTTATAAGCCATATCCGTCGTTAATGTTATGAGAGGAGAGAAATTGATCTCATTCGCCATCTTTATGGGTTTTCAGTATCATAAGTATGAAGATCGTTTTGCGGTTTATTTCATGCTTGACAGTCGAGTCGCGGGTGCGCTGCTATTCACGGCGAAGATGATTTTTGATATTTATTTTATGTAGAATTTTTGTGGGGATGTTGTTTTATCGGCAGATTACTGGTTTGGAAAATTTACTTGCTTCTATCGCTGTTTGGGTAACCTCGGTGAAAGATTACAGGACCTCGTCAATTTGTTCGGGTGTATTGATGGGGAGACGTTTTTCTTGGAGCATAATGTTAAGATTTATTAAAAATTTAAACCAGTTGATGCTCCGGGAGAGAGAAAGTGTAGTGTAAGTCGGAGATGATTAATAAAATTAAGTTTTAATTGCTCAAGAGCTCGTGTAAATTTACAACTTCGGTGAAATAGTATGGTAATTTTATGAGCGTGACATCCAGCACGTCGAGTCTGTGGCCCGGATGGCCGGGGAAATATGTCAGTATACTGGAGGCAAAAATAGCGTAGTCTGATTGCTGCACATGACGGTAGAGGATATGGTCGGCAAGATTAGCTTCGAGGCTGTTGCACAGTAAATGCTCGACGTTCAGGTCTCACCCGCAATTATGAATAAATCACATCTACTCATGAGATTAAATAGAGGCTGATATTGATGTCATTTGGGCGAGTGAGTTTTGAGGACGCTTGTATCAACAGAAATTCTTACTAGGTTGGTCCGGATAGATATTTCTACCAACGTAGAATTGGGCTTGATGTTTAGAGTGGTTCAACCGATGCGGCGGTTGATGAGCATGATTATGCCACCATTTGCAGAAAATCCGGGCCGTGAAATGTTGACAATGCGGTAGGTAATGAATTTGGCTGGTGGATTTTAACCATATTTCGCCAATAAGAGCGATGTCAATATTTTCAGTGTTAAAAATTGCATGGAGTTCGTTTATGTTACTCTGGAAGTCGTTGGCGTTCCAATAAATTATTCTTAGATGTCTAAGAAGCATTGAGAGGGGTAAGATTGGATAAAAAGGATTTAATTGTTTGCTCCATGATGGCTTTTTGTGTCCTTATCGGAAGCTAGAGCTGACAGTAGGTTGGTGAGTAAAGACAGTATGGCGGAGATGTCAATTTCTCTTTCATTGGAGGTTGATGTTTTTATTGCATTCACGTAGTTTATTACTTTATTGGGGATAGTGGTGGAAGACAGCTCTGGAGTATTGATGGTAGTTTTAGTTTCATATTGGATTTTAGAAGTTTTTGGATTTACTATGCTTTTCTCGTGCAAATACCACAGACACTCGCAGTAGTTTTCAGCTGCAGTTGCAGCATACAGGCTTGCTCTGGAGTTTTTACACATTCGCTCGCTACGTGATCTCCGTCGTATTTCACACACTTTTCACATATATTGTACTGGATTGGACCAGATCTTTTGAAAGATTCCACCTTTATGGTTAATCAGAGCATATTGCTTATTTCAAAAATGTCAGTAGAATTTGTGTCCTTAGAAATGATGTCTAAGCATATGGAGCATAGGTTTTTCTGCAGTACTAAAGGGTTTTACTGTTTTGAACAAAAATCCCAAGTTTCGGAATTAACTTTCTCCTCAGAAATATCCGTGAGTATGCCTCTAATGACTACTTTAATCACACGATCTTCGGATAAAGAGAAAGTGTGGAACTTAACGCAATTTACTATAAGAGTATGTTAAATATAACGGAAACTAGCTGCGGTGGTGATTGTAAGCGGACTAAGCCATCTACTGCAATTTTGGCTGTGATGCCCTCGATTGGAGCAATAATGGCGTTTAATATTGTCGGACCGATTTTTCGCAGTTAGATTCCGCGAGGATAATAGGGAATATTTTTATTTTATATGAACCTTGAGTATTAGATTTTACTGACTCACCTGAGGAGAACATCATATCGTCTGATGAACTATCATCTGAAATGTCGATGCTTGAGGATACTGGGTTTAGATTGGTATTCAATGCACTTGCGGTTTCCGATACGAAAGAAACTGATTTGTTGGACTTAAGTTTTTTGGAGATCGATGTCGAGCTGGTTGATGTGATTTGTGAGCAGTCTACGGAAGTGACCGGAGACAGTGATTTTTGCCTTGGCTTCTTTGTAGACGTCACAGTAGGAGATGGAGGGCACTTGTCTTTTTTGTTAGGTTGTCTTGCAGTTTAGACGGAGGGGCGAGTTTGTCACAATCAGCGTTTGGCCATGAAACGGTTTTCTTACCTTTTCCTAAGGTAACACGAATGGATTTTGTTGCACGGGCCGGTATGACGACGGTGCGGGTAAAGTGCGGACGACATTTGGTCTAATTTGGCCCTCTATTGGCTATGGTCGATTCGACCGGTCATCCGTCACTTTCGTCACTAGATAGCGTCATTTATTTTTCATACGTTTCTTTCTTTAGCGATGTTTATTGTACTGAAAAGGACCGTTTGTCGTGTATTTATTAAATAAATTGTTTGTCATATCGTCGGCTTGTATGCCCGGTTATACTATATTATAGAATTTATCGTTATATATTTATAGATATATTGTTGTAGACAATCAACAATTTTAAATAGTAAATAATATGTAACATATTTTCAATGTATTTTTTATTAAATTTATAGATATAAGTTGTAATATATATATATGACTCATATAAAATGTATACCTTAAAGTAGACAAACGTCTAGTTTTCGGCGTGTAGAGATTGCTTTTCTGAATTGAGTATTTTGTTTATATATATAATTTTTAATACGGTCATGTAAATATTCAAATTCATCTTTACTCATTCTAAAATTCATATGAAATCGTTCATATTAACTTATATTTGAAATAAACATTCGTTATTTATTTATTACCTACATTTGAAGTGAAACGAATACATATATTATTTTAGATTTTATAATATTATTAGAAATGACGAATGTAAATAAACTATTACATGACAATAACAAAGGGAAATGTTGTGTTGAATCTTTTAATTAGATGTACTTGTTATGAATTTCAATTGCAAAATGTTATAATATTAAATAAGACAATAATGAACTGAATTTGCATATTAATAAATTATAATAATTATACAACACAAATTGCGCCCGACTGTCAAAATCAAATAGGAGTGACAAATTTAATAACTATGAAAATTATGGTTAATAGGAAAAATATTTTATATGAATGCAATGCCATTTATTGATTATTCCTAAATTATATTACATATCAAGTACATTTTTCCAATGATTTGTAGGATGATTAAATTTTAAGAAAAAAAAAATAATGCACGTGGTTTTTAATCTACTTGGTACAAGTATAATAAAACATATGAAATACGTTTTATAGACTCCAATAGGATAAATTGTATACTCATTTTTAAGTTATATTAAAGTTTTCACAAATTGGAGTTTGTTATAATACTCGGCAGTATTGTTCTTTTTATTTTTAAATAGAATTCATTCAGTTTTGTGATATTTGCTATTTTTTTTTTTTTTTTTTTTGATTAGGTATATTATATTTCAAATAAATACCATTGGAGATTTATTGGGTTTTTCTCAGTACAACTAACCTAAATATACATTCTCTGAATTTTGATAAATGAAAAATCGTGTCATTTATTAACGATATCAAATTCATCATTTTATCCCTATTCTTAAGCAAGTCGGTGGTCAATGATTCGTATTCACTAATCGTTTAATTGAATGTATATGAAAGTCTATAATATTTATATAAAGTCTTGAATTATAAACTGAATATCTTGTTTATTTTTAGTTAATACATTTTGCTGTTTAGATCGTTAATTTTTCAAGTAATCTTCCACTTTATCTTTAGAATTTTTTCTTTTGATATATGTGACGTATCGACTAGGAATAGTTTATCTACTAATTGTTATCTAAGCATCTTAATCTTTCTTCTTTGCCGGACCAGAAAGCAAGTCTATGAATCTTTTTTCCTTGGCGTTTCTTATTGATTCTTCTGGCCTAATTGCCAGAATAAATTTTAGAGTCCAAGGTCGATATAAAAGTATTACTTTTCTACACCACAAAATAAATATAGAGATAAAATGTAATGCATTTATTTAAAGCGATATGATGGTATGAGTTGTTTTGTATTTTATTTAAGCCCATATTGTTATTTATTTATCCCTTTATTTGATGTTTATTCAATCATACACTACAGATTAATGGATGATGAATTGCATATTTACAAATAATCAAGCTACGCTCGTATTAATTGCACACACGTTTGACAATTGTAACGATCCGTGGAATATAGTGTTGAATGAGCAAAAAATACCTTGCGCATTTCGTTCAACAATTTAAATATATTACAAATCAATATAAACGGTACCTATATATAATAATGAAGTGATTTCAGCTAAATTTAAACGTTCAAAACTATTACCGTTAGTCATTTACGTTGAATTGTTATACACACGTTTTTACTTGGGAGAACTCATAGAACCGAACCAAAAATTTTGGGTAATCGTTTATTATTATAAGTAAAGTCAATTAGGTACTGGAATTTTTTAATTATTTTATTCGGTACGACCATAGTAATTAAATTAACGTTGATAATACAGTTAGTGAATGTAATGCGAGTGGAAATGTTTTTAACAGTGATAGATTTACAGAAAACATTTGTACGAGTATAAACGAAAGCTATATTACATGATATGCTATAAAATATTAAAATACAACTTTCAGTTTTAATATCAAAAAATAACATACATTTATTGTTACTATTAATGAATACATTAAATTACAATACGATAGCATAATATTAATGCACAAAATATAGTAAATAATTGTATAGATCTCAAGGATTCTTAAAAAATTTAAAATAGTGATTATAGTATAAATAACAAAAAAGTCTCATATATAAATATAGGTATTTAACAAAGGTGAGAAAATAATTGAAAAGTATAAAATAATATTACAATTTATAAATTAAACGTTATCTTATTTTTATGATAGGTAGTCATAAAGAACAGTGATTGTGAAATGAATTAATTTTCGTTCAATTAAAAGTGAGTTATATTGCCTTCAGAGAATATATTCGAAAAATTCAATAAACACAAAAGAAAACTCGCTCAAACATTATTGTTGAAATATGCTTTTATTTATTTTTAATACTGTTTAAGAAATATGCACTTTGAATGTTCAAAGCTGTTAACTTGACAATTTCATCTTCCGTATTTCCTTATATACTTTTGTGTTTTTGTATAATAAGTTTTTATTTATACTATTGTTGTTCTCTCCGAGGAGCGTTCCTTAAGTTTGCACATTAATAAAATGTTGACGAGTAAAACGTTATTGTTTTTGTTATTATTTATTATTTTTTTTTTTTTTCATTGCGATTCTCCATTACACACCACACCCGCAAACATTACTGTGCCTACATCGCAGCATCAGCGGCAGTGGTGGCAGATAAGAGGATTTCGGGTAATTTACTTCTATTCCCAGCCACCTTATGTCTCATGTTAGGTAAAAATAAAACGACTAATGCATCAAAATAAAGAAGAAATATAAACACTACAACCCGGAAACTGCTATACCCAGGCGAGTTTTTACAAGTCGACGTATATTACAGTTTAATATATATATATATATAACAAGGTGTTCAGGCTAAAAGTACCTTGAACTTTGTTTTATTTAGTTTGTATTTAGGACATTTTAGAAGTTATGCCTAGTCAAAAGAATATTGTTGACGATTATTCAGTTTTCTATCGAAATTCAATGCTGAATATTAATTATATTATTACTTACATAAATTTTACATCTATATTTTAATATAATAGTCAAGACGGTAAATCTTCTATAAAATATATATTTGGGTCTGGGCCACAACAAGCATCAATAGACCATTTTTAATGATAACATCGTACACATTTTACACTTATATTTTATTATCAGTACTAATTTTATAATTTGTACTTAGAATAATTATTGCAATCATCACATTATATATTTTATCTTGCTATGATGAAGAAATTAGATTTTGTTAATTTTTACAATAAAAGTACATCGTATTCTATTGTTAAACCTATTTTAAATGAATCGGTTAAAAATTCATTCAGATATTAAATTTCCATAGACATCAAACTTCTGAAATATAACAATCATACAATGGAACAAAACATTAATCAAAACATGAGTATACAGAAAGGTGATAATCCTTCTTGTAAAAAGAAAAATAGGTACACGCGTCACAGAATACCGAATGTGTTTACACTTTTCATCGAGGGTACCACTCCACCCCCGAGGCCGTTTAACCATAATTTCATTATTTACCTGACTAAAGATATTTGCAAATGTGAGCTTGTAAATTTCATCAAAAATGTCTCCTGCTGGGCAACCCTCAGCTCTACCCACGAGTTGCAGTTTGTCGTTTTTTCTTCTCCTTTTTCATACGGGAATACAGGAAATTAAATTTTAATTTCATCGGTCTCGTTCGGCCCCGTCTTGACACCGTTGGGGGTTGGTTGTTTTAATATAATTTTGCGTTGAGATAAACAGACAAAAGAAAATGTCCACCACTTCGCGCCAATGGGGACGAGGACTGGCGTAATCCCTACAGGAAGCCCCCATACTGGGGATAGGGCAGAATTTAATCTAAATCAAGTCGATATAATGTTTCGCTACAACAACACAAAAACTACGTGAAATAACATCTCTCCGAGGCATATAATATTATGAATACGCACATGCACGCGTGACAGAGACTATCTCTCCTTTAGAGGTCCCTTCGTCCTTACTCGCGTACCCGTTTAAAACTGTCGTCACCTAACATATGGATGAGAGAGAAATACCCGTATTACTATGAAATGAGACCAAACGTTTATGCATATTTTATTTTCACTGAATGAACAATATAATAATAAATAATATTATATTTATGTTGGCATAACGACGCATAATGTTTATTTTATTTACTACGTAGAAAATAAGAGATGATACACAAGGTTAATAAGCATTTACATGAATACAATACAAACTTATTTATCGATAAATATGACTTTTTATTTTCAATAGCTACTACGTCACAAACGTTCACGTTAATCCATTGCACATTTACATCATATTGTATTTTTGGTATTTGTTCCAAAATGTTTCTATAATCTATATAAATTTCTCCTATGCCGTCATTGAATATTAGTTAATATATGTTTTATTTTAAGTAATATTGGAAAACGTGCCGTTTTTTAACTCGCTTAGAGCGAGTTATATAATATTATAATACAGGTCTAGGAGATCCTCTACTTCTTTAATTCTGTGAACAACACGCATATTATAGAATCGAATAGGATAAATGACACTATACATTTCTTATATCTTATCAAACTTTTCTATCCGGTAAAAAGTAAGTTGGTAATTTTTGATCACGTACAGGATGGTGTGTAGAGTGAGGGCTGAATTAAATATAAAACAAATCGATAATGTTTTGCTGAAATGACACAAAAACAATGTGAGGTTATAATATAGGAAAGACGTATATTATGTTTATGCAAGTACAGTATTTGTGTGACAGGGACATCCACTCTTCTGCCGTCCGCTCATCCTTTCGTGCAATGCCCTTCCATATAAAATCCACTGTCTCCTAACCTATTTGATCGATGGAAAAGGGCCCAAATTAATGTAATACAAGACCGAAAGCTTACGAGTATTTGATTTTAACTATGAAACGCTAAACAAGAATATATTGACGTTAGTATGACAAACTTATTTGCCATCGTCGCCCCGTTTCCTCGCATCCACCTGGTCCGTTTTATTTGACATGTGTAAATATTATACGTATATACATCGTCTATACTCGAACACGCATAATATAGTAGTCGAAAATTCTCTCTGATACTACCAGACTATACGGTCCAAGTCTCGCGAATATGAAAGTTTCCCCTCTCCCATTTTAATTAACGTTAAACCCCTAATATATAGCCATGACTATAGTGAACAGAGTATGCTACATTGCTATATCGATTTGGTGACGACGACGGTGTACGACTTTCAGATTAAAAGTAAATTTAGATTTTTTTTTTCTTATACATGTTATATAATAATAGTACTTAATACATTAAATCAACCCAATGACGACAAGTTTTTGGAACAATATTAAAGATATAGAATCTATTTTTGTGTTCAACACAATGCATTATAATATACTGTACGAAAAATTTACTTTTTAACTTTCTTCTGGAGAATGTTTTTAACGTTTAATGCTTACATTTTTAAAATTCTAGTCCATCCTTTAAATATATGAATACATAGTATCAATATATAACATAATATTAAAATTGTCACAATTGTTATGAACCTATTTGATGTATTTCAATTTTAAATTTTAAAAAAATTAAACGAAACAGAACTATTTACAAAGGAAAGTGCGACAATTTTTCACAACTTTCAACAATTAAAAATAGTTTAACTCAACAATAAAAGCTATAAAACATAAAAATGACAGAATATTACTAGGGCCATAAGTGAAAGTATCCAGATGTACTTTAAAAAACTTCTAAATGGTGATTTACCAAACACACCAATACTAAAATAGAAAAATCAAAAAAGAAGCAAGAATTAAACGATATAATTTTAGATAAGACCATGGGAGCTATAAGGCGGCATTAGAATTGAAAAGATCCTGTAACAGACAGAAAGGGCTAAACAAAATAATATGACCTATGCAAATGCATATGGAATCAGGAAACTGCCATACGAAAGGAATAAATCTAAATTTATCCCCCTTATACATATAAGAAAGGAGACAAGATGAACTGTGTTACACGGCGTATAAACTAGTCTCTGAAATACTGCTAGAACGATTGGAGCCATAATCAGAGAAGTGTGTAGGGAATTACTAGTGTGGGAAAATCAAAAATTGACAAACTCGTAATTATTGAGCAACTAATGGAAAAAAGTACGAGTTCAAATCAAACGTGGGGCGTATATGATAGTATCCACCGTAATAGTTTATATAATATAATACATGAGTTTGAATTCCCCAAAAAATTTATTTCACCGATAAAATTGTGTATAAACAGAATAAGATATCTAGTTAGAGTGGAAAATATATCAAAGGAGTTTGAAGTAATGACTGGTCTGATACAAGGCGATGCATTTTCACCATCGTTGTTTAATATTGCATTTGAAAAAGTCATAAGTAATGATAAGAAATAACTGCGGAGTTAAGATTGGTAAAATATCGCTTATACACGAAGTAAAAAAAATCGGTCTGGTGATAAATGAACAAAAAACTTTAGCGATGGAAATAATGACAAGTGAAGATAAAAGCTTAGCAGTTTAAAACTACGAATTTGAAAAAACACATCACTTTATATATTCGGGAGTGACAATTACGGGAACAACTATTGGAGCATTGAAATAGGCATTACATGAATAAAACAGAGAGCATACTACGCATTAATCAAGTATTTTAAATCGAAGATTTTATCTAAGGAAAAAAGATATGCTTGTGCAAGGTGATAGTAAGACCAACAATAAATAACTTATAGATGCAGCACCAGATAAACACAAACTAAAGACCTTTGAGAACAAGGTGTTAAGAACAATATACGTACCCTTGTTTATAATGAGTTAAATTAATGGTGAAGAAGAAAAAAAAATAGAAATAAAATAAATGACGAAAGTACCCGTAATAACAAACTATGAGAAGGAGAAAATACTCCAATAGTTTGAACACCCAAAGCGAAGAAAGGTAATAAACAAATTTAGGGTAGTTAAAAATTACTGCCAGAAAGTAGGAGACTCAGAGAAATGATGGATGTAAGGAATTCGGTAAGACCTAGAAAGATTGAAAGTGATTAAAGAAATGAAATCATAGGTAATAGAATAATGTAATTTAAATTAATATAACACAATTTTAAAAATCTTTAAAACTAATATTTTAACTTTCATAAAATTTCCTAGTTCATAATTTTTATGTTTTTCGTTAGTTTCATTTTCCGAGAAAAAAAACTATGGACGCGTAATTTATTATTATTAATAAAAACGAACGACATAAGATGAGTGGATTATATGAATTTTTTAATGACTATATTTGAACTTGATATTACTTCATTTGAAATTGCATTTCATATTTCTATTCATGAATACACTTGAAGATCATGTTTCTTTTTCTTTTAAACGACTATTAATAGAAATGTTTATGAGATGATAAAAAAAAAACTAAATTTTAAAAAAAATATGGATAATTATTTATTTATTATTACTCTAAACTTTCTAAACCATCGATTTACAAAATGTAATTTAATATTTGTATTTCAAATATACCGTAGGTACACGGTGCAGCATTTCGTATACTGCCGAATGATGATCGATTTATAATATTATATTGTCCGGACATTAGGCCCAGAAGACACTTGGATAATTAACAAAATTAATTTATAGATACGAAACAAACAGACACAAAAGGTTTAAACAATAAATTACCCACATCGTGAACGGAAGGTATAATACCCGACCGTTGGTCAAGGGTGGTTTGAAAACTCGTTTATATAAATTGAATAATTGTGTACCGGATTATGAATGTAAAATTAAAATATCGGCCGTCAAAACGTGAACTTATTTCCATTTCTTACATTTTTATTTCCTTATCTCGATCAAAACGGTGATATTATTATTACGCCAACAAAGACAATATCGCACAAATATAATTGTAAAATTTTATTTTTTTATTTTGTATACGGCTTGTTCTTAATACGATTATATTGTATTTCTATTAGAAAGTTATAGTGCCAGGCATTATTAAAAAAATGTTTTAAAATTATCATTAAAACTTTACAAAATGTATTCAAGTCAACCATATAATAATTCGTATATAATTAAATATGAATAATAGTATTTGAAAATTTAGCAACATTTTCTTTCTTTCTTTCTTTCTTTCAAAACTTTATTCTTGTTGTGGAACTATAGTATTTTTCAGTATATCTATTTTTTAATATTTCATGTTTTTAATTCGAATAATTTAATAGAACACGCTTTAAATACATCTGAAGTAAAATCAAAATAAAATGTTAATTAAAATAAATCAAGCAACCCTATTGTATAAGTCTATGCGACCTGCTTAATTTTATATTCAAAAATAATACATCATGTGCCGGACAACATTATACAACTACGCAATGTGAAATAAAAAATTTTAAAATATAAAAACGATTAGGTAAGTTAACCAATGTTTTACTCGTTAAATTAACCTAATATAATAAAAAATAATAAGTCAAGTTAAAAGATTATGTAGAAAATAATTAATATAACTTATAATCATAGTTAAAATAAAATTATTTTTTTAAGAAATATTAAAAACGCACGTTTTAATTTTTACACAACTGTATGCAACTGTGAAGAATATGCGGGAGATAGAGTTAAGTGGAAGTGTAGGACCAGGGTGGCCGACCCCAAATAGTTGGGAGAGATTGCGAAGGAGAAGAAGATACAGCTGTATGCAACAAATAAAAAATACAATCCATAAAATATTATTGTACACGATATTTTGACATAATATAGGGCTTATATGCATAACAGACACGAATTACAGAAGAAAGAATATCATTAGGAGAAATGGTGAAAATTTGATTATCTTACATTAATTTTTATTAAGATGTTTTTCGGTCGATTGAGATACAGTCGAAACGCATTAAACAACAATGGTTCGAACTCATATATACGAGAAATATGAATATAAAACAGACAAGACGTCTGTCGATACTATTAATACAATATATTCTCAACAGATCCGAGTATATTATAGTCGTATCATTAATGTTATATTTTCTCGTAAACTCCTTAATACAAATTATGCTTATTTTCTTTTTTTTCGTTTTTCAAAATACGGAATTCACTTAGTACACATATTCGAAACAGTGGCGTCATTTCAGTTTTTGAAAGGGGGTGGGGCAAAATTTTTGACTGGCCCAAATAACGGAAAAAAACCGCTCGCTGCGCTCGCAAACATTTTCCCGCTTATATTTTACCTCAATACTATCTTACATAATTTTATATTTATTGTCATAGTCACAAATACCCCAATTTTTTCGGAAATAATATTGACTAAAAACGAGGCCAGAGACTAAAGATAATATCTACCTACTTGATGAGGATTTGTTTGAGGGAATTTATCTCCCATAAGTCGCTTCCTAAATAGGGTAAATACACATTGGTGTATTATGCTTAAATGTACATACACAAAATAAAACAAAACATTAAATTATATTTAAAAACACAACAATAAATATTTTAAATTAAATTATTTTAAGCAATAACTGGATATCTCCTAGACTTCATGTTGCCAAACATGTCAATAGCTTGGTTTAGGTCTATTTTTGAAACAGTACCTATCTTTTTCTACAG
>JAIPRL010002407.1:0-60634 GCA_025469235.1 Pemphigus obesinymphae | reverse complement strand
ATAATTATTATTAATGTATTATATTTATATGTATAAAAGGCAAAGAAATAATTAATTACCAAATAAATTGGATACAATAAATTAAAATATACCTACCTATATTACTTTTAATTAATCTTCAGCGCGAATCAATTACTACTACGCGGATCCATAAATATTTTATGGGGGGCACATACCCACCCTAGAATGTATTTATGGGTACCTATTTGTCTAAAACTATGTCTATATAAAATATTTTAAGTTTTTTTTTATTTAGAGGGGGCACGTCCCCTCCCCCTTTTGAATCCTTACCTACATTCTAACAAGGTTCCTGAAAATATTTTCTCTCGGTATATCATAGAAAAGACTACCTACAGATGCGTATTAATTTTTTGAAGTACAAAATTGCTTAGTTGTGGCGGCGAAGTGTCCGGCGGCGAGATGGTGGCAATGAAGTGTCTGGTGGCGAAACGGTGGTGGTGAGACAGTGGCGGCGAGACGGTGGCGGCGATTCGGTGGCAGCGAGATGGTGGCGGCGAGATGTCCTAGACCCCAAAATTTCATCTGACAAAAACGCTCAACAAAAAAATACTTGATAACGACACAACGCCACTGAAATAAAACTTTATTATACTACTAACACAACGGTTTTACACGGTTATTTACTATCAATAATTAGGAGTTAGAAATTATAATTGATATTATTGTAATTATATTTACTATCAATGTTGATATTAACACCAAAATTAAATTAAATAAATATTAAATATATGATTCATTATTTAACCAATAAAAAATATAAACTGTGAAAATATTTATGCCTTCTTATTATTTCATAAAATCAATTTGTATTGTAGTAAATTGTTATAAGTATAGTAAAATTCTTAGAGGGTATACTTTAAATCATAATTTAGTTTTGCAGAGTATTATACAATATATTACATTTATTGTTGTTACAGGATTGTCTCATTTTAAATCAAACGTTCCGGTGTCCCGATAAAATTGAAATATCTCTTTTATCCCGTTTTTTCGAGTACCTGCATGGAGTAGTAGAATGTTACCAATTCTATGTGTGTAATTTTTATTTAATTTTTCTATTTAAAAATTAAAATAAGAGCGTCTCTAATTGCCAATTTAAGCATTTTATGAGTTTCATATATTTTTATAATTGTATAAGAAGTTATCTAAAAATAAATTTTGTTACTTAACGAAGGGACGAATATATTGATTTGACAAGTATATGTGATTTTCTGATAAAACGAATAGGTGAGTTTTTTTATAATGAACCTTCTAATTGCAAATTTCATGTACCTTTAATAAAGATGTAATTTTTCAATTTCTCCAGTAACTTTTCTACATATAAAGAAGAATTAAAAATTTTTTGGACTAACTGTTTGCCAGCTTCTAACAACTTCCAGTATTTGGCCAATGCATTCTGTATGAGAAAGGTTACTTAAAAATAATTGTTACTATTATGTTATTATGATTCTTTATTTATTGTACTATCAACTACCACATATTAAAGTAATATTTAAAAATAAGAAAATTTTTAATAAAACAAAGAGAAAACCTTATATAATATGATATAAAGTAATACAACTAATATTTACAAAGAAGTCGACACTAAATAACAGTATGTTAAAATTTTAATATATATACATATTTCTGAAACAAGTTAAAATTATGCCAAGACTCTAAATTAATGTTTAAAATTTTACATATACTAGAATCTTTATGAATTGGACTTTGCCATCATAATACCTTATAATACATATAAACATTTAAATGTGTTGACATTTTTTCTTGTAATATAATATCTGTGATTAGTTTTACATAAAAAGTGTTTATATTTAAACATAGTTAGTAAAAGATTCTTATAATACAATTTATCAATGTTAAATACATTGAACTCGGAATATAACAAGTGTGAAGGAGAGAGTCTTGGCTTGCATAGAATTAATTTTAATAAGCTATTTAAAGTAATAATTAATGGTGATAAATATCACGAAGAAATGCCACCCCAGATTGAAATACTATATGAAATTATGGATTGAACTATAGCCAAATAAACAGTTCTAAGTAATTTAATGTCCATAATATCTACTAATAGTTTTAATCTGTAATGAAGTTTTCTAACTATTGGGCGAAATAGTTTATATGTTGATCCCATTAAGAGATTTGTCAATGATAACTCTAAGGTGTTTTACTTGATCTGTTTTCTTAATTATAGTACAATTACAGTGTTCTAAATTAATTTTACATTTATTTGAATGAGAACATATTTGCTTGTTATTTACAATTAACTATTATTTATATTGAATCTAATATAATTTGACTTTTTAAAATTTTAACTAAGTAAGTTATTATCATATCAATTATTAACAATATCAATACATTTATTTGCATTTTTTACAAGGTATTTTCATTTTTTGATTTAATCAAAATAACTGTATCATCCGCAAAACTGATAATTTTCCCAGGTATATTAGGCATATTAAATAAGTCATAAATATATATTAAATAAAATTGGACCTAATACAGTTCCTTGAGGAACACCACAAAGTGTATTAGTAACACTGTTGTGTATGTATTAATTCTAAATTGTGTTCTATTTGTTAAATAGGATTTAAGAAGTTTTAAAGAAATTCCTCTAATACCTTTCCATTCTAATTTTTATAAAAATATGCTATGATTAACTGAGTGGAATGCTTTTTGAATATCTAGAAAAATTACTATAGTGATCAGTAATACTGATTATGATAAATGAATTAATAAATAAGATTAAGATCAAAGTTTTTTAAGAATGGTCAATACAAGTTTCAGATGTATTTTGAACTGTATTAGGCTTCTTAATACAAAAATATTGTATAGTGCAGGATGAGTTGTTTAATAGATTAATATTTAAATCACCACATAATAAATGATAGCTAAATTCAGCATACGATGATAGATATGTATTTAAATTTTCTAAAAAAGAAATCAACATTATTATTAAGGGATCTATACACAGCAGTGACTAAAAAATTTAAATCGTTTTTCAACAGTTATTTCAGTAGTATTACAATTATCAATTATATTTTTAAGAACATTATTAACTATATAATTGTCGTTAATAAATAAAGTAACACAAATAGATTTATAAAAAAGACCTAATGAATGTAAGATTTGGTATCATTCAATAATAAAATTAGCTTCCTCAGCAAGCCAAGTGTCACTTAGTACAATAATATCAAATAACTCGGTAGAAGTGCTTAAAAAACAAACAAGTTCTTCAAAATGACATTTTATATTACTGATATTTATACAAAATATGCACAACTTACAGTGATGTAATTGTATTGTAGATGAGTTATATGATTCTAAAGTATTAACATTATTTATATTATAAGCATGAGACAAATTATTATTAAAACTAGAATTTATACTTGATTATTATATAGAAATACTAAATCTCATCAAAATTAATGATTAATAATATGTTTAAATATTGTTTAGTTAAGTCAATTGCTAATGCTATGAATTCTAATAAGACGGCTATTATCATCGACTTTGACTTTAAAGAAAATTTTTCAGTCAGTACACCAAACAAAATTAAATTTACTAGATTTTCCAAATATTCTTCCTTCATAAAAAGTTTACTGGTTGTTGATGTTAGGATTTATTGACGAAAATATTACCAACTGGGAAGCCTGTACAATTTACAATAGTAGAAAGTTTTTTTCTTAATCTATCTTCATTATTCGTTTAATGAATAATTTAAATTTATTTATCCATTTTTGTTTTTCAAATATAGTACTGAATTTAACAACAATTATTTTACAAGTTCAATTTTTTAGATGTCTTCTATAAACGTTACAAATTTCTTTCTTGTTAAAAGTTATATCCAAAAGTTTTGCGACAGATTCAAGTATACGTAATGAAATTTCATTTTCAGAAAAAAATATTCCTTAAATCTTTATATTGTTTCGAATTAAGTATTGATTACTGTCATTAACGTAATTTTGGACTTTATTAATAAGAAGACTTAAATCATTGTTTTGACTACAGATTAACTGATTGTCTTTTTCTAATGTTATTAATTTGTCTTCACAGCTTTTAATTTTATTCGTAGACTCATCAAATTTAGTAGATAATCCAAAGATTTTTTAATTTCATTAATTTCAATATCAAAATTTTTCTTTTCTTCATTGAATACATTTCTAACATGAGATAAAATTTCATTTTTGTATCAAAAAGAATTGTTTTTCCAAATAAAGTTTCCAATTTTTTAGACATATTCAATTTTTGTGGGGTATTTATAGAACTCATTAAACTCATTAAGAACGCAATCGGCTTTACGCACAATCATACCGTTTTGAGATATGGTCTCAAAGAAGATAACGGGGTAAATTAACCGAACATGACCGTACACTTCAATAATAAGACCGAAACTGAATTTTGATCAAAATTTATTATGGTATTTTATATTTTATTTACGGAATCGAAATATTAAACATTTACAAATAGTTGAGATCAATGCTCAGATATTGCAGTCTTTATTTTATATACAAGTCACTGATTTAACAAAGTATATAATAATTCGCTTTATTCTAGAAGTCAAAACGGGTTAAAATTTTTTCGGGTTTGTATTATGGACTTACACCAGTTTTCATTTCTTTCCCAGAACTCTTATACCAGGTTTCGGGCTTAAAACGGTTAAAAAATTTTTCGGATAATGGGTTTCAGATTTAAATACGGTTTCAAATTTTGGGGTTAATTTTTTAAGTTACATGTTCAAAATATTTTTGTTTGATAGATATTCCAATAAATAATGTTATAATAAAATTTTGTCTAAATTAACCTGTTATTTTTAAAGTACGAATATAAAGCTGTATCCCTATAAATATTTTACATTTTACAAATACAGCAGAACCTCGATTATCTGGGGTAATGGTGGGGAGGGGTCACACGGATAAATGAAAACCACGGTTAATGGAGACTTTTTATTTAAAAAATTACAATAATATACAATGTTATATCTTATATGCATACATGTATACAATTTTATATATATATATGTACATATCCATATGTGTGTACATTTTCATCTTATAAAGTTATCAGGGCTTAAAATATGAAGTAATCAGTCTTTGTTTTTTGCGGTTTGAAATGATTTTCCTCACTTAACTCTAATTTTTTTTTAAATTAATGACGTCATGGAAGTCAAAATTTTCACGTTCGAAGAAGTTCAGGAGGACATGGACTGCTTCCATTGCTTGACTTATCTATACTTTTTCTTTAGCCTCAAATCGTTTTTATCGTTTTTAACTTATATATTACTGCTTACGCGCCAATACGTTTACTTTTGGTACATACAAATATTTGGAAGAGTGAAGAGCACGGTTAATCGCGAGCACGGATAATCGAGACACGGTTAATCGAGGTTCTATTGTAATCGATTTTCACTATTCAACTTTTTTAAATAATTTCATTTGAAAACGATTTCCGTTTTTGTCGGGTTTAACACGGTTTTAATATTTTACGTGTTATACGGGTTTTCAACTCGGGTTCAAGCCTATATTATAATAAATACATTATAATATGTCATAATATGCCGTGTGGATTTGGTTTTCATAACTCCGTTGATGCCGAAATTATACAAAATAGGTGTTTATTACTTAAATATTATTGAGAAAATATCTACTTTTTATTCTGATTAAATATGTTCAACTCTATAAACATTAAACTTATTTATATATTATTATATTGAAAATACTTTTTAAATTACTATATTATTAAGATAAGACCGATTAACGTCAAAACTTCTTGGTATAATTGATAAATTTAATTCATTCCATGACAACTCGTACTGTTCTCAAATTCGTTCTTGTTGCTGGCATACCATGTTCTTTCGTAATGAGGTATACATTAAGTATAATATTTTTCGAACTGGTAAGTTATGGATAAAATGTATAAAAATACGGTATACACTATAGGCTATTAATACGCCTTACCTTGCTACATTATAATCGGAGCTAGTATGCATTGTAATAGATTGTTTGAATATTAAAATGAAACAGAAATACCGAGTAAGAATAATTTTTGTCAACAAAAAAAAAACACACGGCGATATAAGAATGCAAATGTATGGTAGGTATATATTGTTTTTTGAGGAGCTTGTATAAGCAATTTCAATTAAATTTTTAGAAAATTTAAAATTGGTTTAAATATTTTATCATTTATTACCGAGTTCTTCAATTATATTTCTACATACATATCTGTAATGCAACTATATTTTAAATAATACAAGAAATAGTTATACCTAATACAATCAAATCTATATTATGTTCAGCATTTGTTCAGAATCTAAAATTTAAGTTTTACAATTTCCAAACTATTTACTGTTTCTTATTGAATTCAATTTTTAAAATTTACTTCTATAAAACTAATATAAAGCTACATAGTTTTATATAATAACTGTATATATATATATATATATATAAATAGTTTTATTAAATTAAAAATCTTAAAATGTTAGATATAAAAGTTTTAAAAAATTCGATTAAGTAGATAGGTATTTAGGTTAATTTGTTTATAAATTCAAATCTGTTATCAAAACACATAAATCCGATAAATTGCTATATGATAGATAAAAAAAATTCAATATGTACGTACTAAAATTATAAAATACATATTGATAATAATATTATATAATACGAGTGCCATGCCACCGTGAAAATGCCGATGAACAAACATTATTGACCCCGCACCACTCGCCAACAGCAATAACACGAGCCCAAGGTCAATGACTCAATCTAACCGGGCGACCACACTTATAGTTACACACAGAAACAAACACTCTAATCTTATGAAAACGTATACAATTCTCGAGTGCTGATGGCGTTTGCGCCGAATCTGCGGCGTCCCCCACTAAAATATTTATTCGCCACTGGAGCAAGCTGCAGTCGACATATTATACTATTTACAGGAACGGCGCGTCATTTTAAAACTAGTACTCACCATAAAGTTCATATAAATATAAAATTTTACCTAAACTACTGATTGCTATTATACGACACATCCGCACATAATACGCGCCGCGTCGAAACAATATACCTACCTACTTGCTAGTTGCTACTTCCAATGCTAATATATTATCAATGATTCTTTATATATATAATAATATGTACAATTCCTTATATTACTAATAAATTACATATTGAATACCTTAATACATTTTAAGAGTAAATTTTCAAATACATTTATAAAACCTATTTTACTGAGTTATTAAAAAATAATAAAAAAATAATTTAATGATTATTTTAAAAAATTGTTTACATTTATTATGAAAAAACATATATTTAAAGTATTAATTATTTTTTAAATAATTGAATGTATGTATAAACTATATGTAATCGAACATTTGTATATAAATTATAAACAACACAAAGATCGACGCACTACTGTGGGACGCGAATCGACGTTGATGACTGAGGTCAATGCATTCGGATACGTCACCCCGAATTGGATAGAATAATAGTAAAAAAAGTTATACAGATACAAACAGTGTTAAACCTAGGTATACTTCAAAGTTGCACAAGCTCCTCCCTGAAATCTCAATAACCCTCACCATGAAAAATGTAGCTATTATTGGATGAAAACAGTGGTGGATCTACGACTTTTTTAAATTTTAATTATTCAAATATTTTATATCGTAATAGATATAGACAAGCTTTTAATATTCTAAACTAAGCGAGACAATGTATTGTTAATATTATAATCATACGTTTTATTTAATTTAATTTTTCATATTTGTACCTACCAAAAATGTCTAGTAGAAGGAGGGCTCTAAATGTTTCATGTGTAGAGTGTACTTATCTGTTTTTGGGTATTAAATTTAGTAAATTTGATCTAGTTGGTAGTTTAAAAAGGTATTTTTTCGAATTTCACAATAGCTTTTTAACCCAATGAAAAATGATGTAAAAACGATAAAAATGAAAAGGGGTCAAGTTTAATTTAATATAATATGAATGTGCATTATTGTATTAAATTTGTTAAAGCGGCCTTATATATATTTAATTTCTTCAAAATCGAAAAGAATAACCCCAATGAACACATTTTTTTTAAAAGATTAACAATATAATTATTAGCAAAATTAATAGGTAAATATAAAAAATTAATTTTGTCAATATGAAAATATAAGTAGTCTTTATATTTAATTTGGTAATGATTTACTTTTACGCTAATACTACTCAGTATGTAAGAAAAAACGGATCCATTAAAGAATTTAATAAAAATATGTACCTACTCTTATTATAATGTGTAATGTATATTTGTAACAATAGTTAAAAAGGTGACTAAACTATTATTCATAACTTGAAAATTTCCATATAAATATGTTAAATATGTTAAAAAATGTGATAATTTGGTGAAATGTAAAAAAATATCTTATATTAGTATAATATATAGGTACTCGATAATTATGTGAATATTTTTTATTTGAATTTTATTAAAGAGGACACATTTGAAAATAAAATAATTACTTTATTTAATAGAAAAAATGTTTTGTAATTATAACAATAGGTACAATCAATTATGATTACGGACAAGCGGTGTTCTCGAAAGCCTGGAACGAAAAAAGAACAGAAATGTTAAATGTGGGTTTATAGTTTCAAAACAGTTGTGGTATTAAGGGCGGTGTTGATGGGAAAGATTTCCCTGTACCCTTGGGCCGTGGTTAATACATTTTTTTAATATAAAAGTGTCTTGGATAAACTCTAAGATAAGAGAAAAAATATTTTTGTGTCCTGCTAATAAAATCTCTCCCTCCCTTGAAATTCTGTCAAAACCCCAATGGTTTCAAAATAATTATTTTAAAATATGTTTTTGTCCAAATACCTACGGATTATGGAGGTAAAAACATATATATATATTTATATATAAAAATCGCTAAAAATCGTTATGGCATTTGAGGATCTGAACTTATAATTGTGTACTGTTCGGAACTAATACCACAGAGTAAGATAATATAAAAGAATTATCTTATTCTGCGGTAATGCAAACACTTCCGATGGAAAATGGAGAATAGTTTCATATAGGCAAAGAGGGATTAATAAATTAATAATAAGTAAAGCAGTTACGTGTTGTATGGCAGTATGATGTCACAATGTAATTTTTAATTTACCTTTTATTCATTTTCTATTCATTTTATTCACATGAAATTTGTATTTTATTAAATTGTTTTTATATAGTTTTATTTAATATCGAGATAAGTTACAACAATATGAAAATCTAATCCCCCTGTGTAAATGTGTTTAAATACACACACATAACTACTTATATTTTATACAATTATCTCCATGACATAATAATTAATTGAATACTTAAATATCTAATATAGAATATGTAGGTATCATAATATTAATTATTTTTGATATAAGATATTTTACAAAATATATTATGGTTAGTGATAAGTTATCTATCTTCCCTTAAAACTTGGTAAGGGGAGGGAGTGAGACGGGATTTTTTTATTTTTTTTATTAGGAAATTGACTTTGATCATATACCGCTCATTACTTAGTCATTCCTTAATTTTTTTTTTATTCCTTCACACACACTAGGTATATTAGGGGAATATAAAATATTATAGGCATTCATATTATTGTATGTTTTTTTTAGGTTAATATATAAAAAGTTGTACATGTACTTATAACAATTTAAACGGTTATTCATATATAAAAAATATACCATTTTATAGTGCGAGAACAGTAACCAGAACATGAAAAATGCATATTACCTTATTTATAGATAGTTATCTCCTCTACCAATCTTATACTAAACTTTTTATTATATGACAAATAAAAAGTGATATATTTATGAAACAGCAATTTTGGTGACTTTTGATCTCTAATAACTTTTGAAGCCTAAGTAATATCAATGAGAACCATTTACATGTTATTTAAAATGATATTATAAAGGTGTATGCAAAAATTTAACATGCCACTACTTTTTCCTAATTTGACTTCGCTATTATTAATACTGGGCAAGAATATTATTAATAATAGGTACCCTCATTTTATGTCCAATAATATACCTTTACTATATTCATGCGCAATAACATAGCGAGAACATAATATATATTAAATAATAATAATAATTAACAATTATGTACAATTTATTACAAACTTTTGCTACCCAAAATTAAATTTAAGTAAATAATACAAGTATACAGTCACAAGTCTTCTGCTGCTGTAGCTGCTGCCGCGATGTAAAATGTGAAATAAATTAGTGATTATTATAAAATGACAACATTAATATCTATAGTAATAAATAATTACATTCGTAGATAGGTAGGTACTCCGTTCATTTTACATTTAAGACGCAGTAATAGATATTCCGGCAAGTTATACACTAACAATAATTTATTGCTCATACACTCACACTCCTTATATGCTTGCGTATTTTCAACTGCTTATACAAAACTCCTTAGAAACTGAACGTTTTCAACCTCGTTAATATAATATATATTAATAAATGATATTAATTAAATTAAATTAATTTATTATAAAACAGAATAATGTATTTATACCTATAGGTAGTAGTGTAGTACCTATAATATAATAGTGTTTATAAATACTAGTATGCTTTAGTCAATATACGCCTAATACGTATATATATCGTTTATGTATTGCTACAGTGGCGGTGAAATTGGTCATGCAGTATTATTTCACTGCGCCACCACTGTAGTGTGTGGACCACGTATCAAATACGTGTGTAACATTTTACTGCCACCGCCTCGCACCTCCATCGACACCGCTACCGTCACCGTTCCAGTGTTTACAGTTTTTTATGCGTATAATATGATAAAATGATAAATGTCTAACTGAATGGTCACATATTTTACCTATTTAGCGATCCCTTAGAAGTGAACAGCAAAATTGTGGTGATCCGCAGCAAAGCTCGACACTTGGTTGGTATTTTCAAACGCCTAAACACTTGGTTGGTGTATTAAAACGCCTACACAAAATCCGACATAAAACACTTTTAATGATGTTATTGTACATTAGGTTTACGTATTATGATAATGTAAAAGTATACAATGAGATGGCAAATGTATCCATGTGTATTTTATTTGATACAAAAATTAATACATAAAACTGAAAATGAATTAAATAAAACAAAAACGTACTCGTTGTTGCCGGATAGAACCAAAAAAAAAGAATGAACCGTCGTTGGACAGTGCGACTAATCTGATGTCGTCGAATCAGTTTACCCGCGAGCACCTCTCCGAATATAATGAGGAAGGGGCATGATGAAGTCGTGCGGTTGCTGTACGAGTGGATCGTGACAACGCATTCTACATTGCGTGCGCGCGCATACGCACAAACGTGGAGTGTAAGATGGGTTGCAGTTCCGTGCGTATTGCGAGGCGTACACATTGTGTGGGCACCGAGCACCGTGTATATGTGCAGCGACGATGGACAAAATGAAAAAGAAAATTAACTAGTTAAAATAAAATTTATAGAAACATTATTTTTTTTTTTATATTATCAAGTTAAAAGTCAACGAACTAATGACTTAACTAGTTAAAGTTTAAAGTTAAAACCAGCATTTAGTTAACTTAATGGGGTTAGAAAATCGCCTATTAAATGTGGTAATGATTAGGCATTTTATGCGGAATGCACATATTGGCCGTTTCCCTATGCCAGTGTGTATTTGAACATAAGTATGTGTGAGCTGTAGATTCAAGAAAAGTTGTGTACCGATAACGATATTATTATAATAGTGTTATTTACAGCCATTGCGTTTAGGGTAAAGCAAATTTTTGTACCTTGTAGTGTGTACCTATTAGTATATCTACTATTATACCTACTAGTATAAGCTTGCGGATTCTGCGGCCGATTTTATTTTATTTATTATTAATTTAATTTTCCATTTTATATGGGATATACCTATCAAGTTTTGACCCTAGTCTATAATCCATATCAGCGATAATTAAAGTTTTTTATTCGAGCGAGCGAGGGCCATATGGAAAATTAAAATCCCTTTGCGAGCCATAGGTATATAAACACATATTATTTTAATTTTACAGATATATAATATTTATAATAATTGAAAAATATATATATTTTGATTAATAATTTTTCATAGTTTGTGTTTACAAAAGAAAAAATGTTATAACTTAATTTAATGTAGTGGTTCACAACCGTTTTTATTCTATGCCCCCTTATAAATTTTCAAAAATTTCAGGCCCCCCCTTAAAAAAGATTTTTTTTTTGTTTTAGTGATATAAAATAACTATTTATTATACAAATAATAATGACTTATATTTTTTCATCATTTTAAAAACAAAATATAAACTATCTTAATAATATTATTTTTATATTTTTGAATATAATTTTATACATTTTATATTAAATACTATAATTAAAAAAATTTAATGGGAAATTTGGGGTTGTTTTTTTTTATCAAGTTCATAATCCGTGTGGATATTTTTGACAATGCCCAACGGATATCATTTTCCATATACAACCGATTTCTTTGTTTGCTTTTTATTTGCAAAGATGTGGAAAACTAGATATTATTCAATTATAATAATTAATTATTAATATATTAAATATTACTAATAATATAATTCTATTCATTATAGAATACTCGTAAAATTGTTATCGATGGGTGACCATCCGAAAATAAATTTATTGTTTTCAATTATACTGACAGCAAAATGGTATAATTATTTTAACGACAAAATTCTCATTATTTTATCATCACTATATTCTTTATATGCAGTATTTGAATTTCCTCCTGGGGAAAATTCCTCCCGGTTGGGAACCACTGATTTAATATATATATATTATTAATGTTATACAAATTATAGAATATTAATGTAAATGTATATATATTGTTAATATATATATAATATATATATATATTGTTAATTTTTTATATTGATGTTTCTGTAATTGAAATATCTACAGAAGTCCATATTCATTATATACAAGTTTACTCAATTTTTTAAATATAAACACGATAAAAATACGACGATAAAATCAGATTTCATCATTTGTATAAACTGATAAATAATTGTATAGATTATTCTCAATTTTCAGCAATGATTAATTTAAAATAAATAATCGCAACATAGAATATATAATTATAATTGGACTCAGATCCGTATGTAATATAAAAATAAAATAAAACACCTGGAAAGCGTATTCTATTGACATCTGAAACACTGATTCATTTTGAAAGATTTCTAGAAGCTTTGTTTGATGTAACGATGAGTCAATCTAATGTATGGTTAGATTAATATAATACTAAAAAAATG
Organism: Pemphigus obesinymphae; assembly: GCA_025469235.1. Classification (NCBI taxonomy): domain Eukaryota; kingdom Metazoa; phylum Arthropoda; class Insecta; order Hemiptera; family Aphididae; genus Pemphigus; species Pemphigus obesinymphae. The sequence goes on along the minus strand of JAIPRL010002407.1, from coordinate 47,350 downwards.
TCATCAGAAATTAGTAATGCCATATTATTAGGACGCATAAAATTATTACCGAATGATAACCTCGATATTGATGAATATATGGATGAGATCAACCCTTTTAAATCAAGTTTAGATGAAGACGACATAACTTTTAACGAAAAACACAATAATTTTACAACAATAAACTTAGTAGAAAAAATAGAAAATTGAATACTGAAATAGAAAATCGTTTAAATAGAATAAAACAGAAAAGTTAACAAAATTGTTTAATTAAAGGTAATATAAACTACTTCTAATAATATAAGTTTACATTCAACACACATTTTTTACGAAGTAAACATTATATAATTTATAAACACAAATATTAAATGAGAAAATAAATGATAAAAAAACACCCGATATTATGTACACAATTTATATAGTAATAATTCTAGATAATATAAAATAATTGGAAATTATTTATTTTATTTGGAAAGCAACTATTTATAAACAGATAACTCGGAATTGATGCGTATGAAAATTGGAGAAATAAAGGAAATTATAATACTTTATTTGAAAAATAGATTAACCACGTACATGAATGCGGTCCCTGATATCGATAGAATACTATTGAATCGTACAACAAGGTCTACCAATAATAATTTGCTTGTATATAATAATATGGCAACTCCACTTACCATTTCTAAAAAACGTTTCTTCGTGGAAAATATTTATACATTTGATTCCATTTCAGTATTGATAAAAATGACATATATTGATGATGATGCATATAAAAGATATACGGAGAAAAGGACAAATGATTTATTGAAGTTTTGCAAAAGCTTTGCAACGGAACCTGTACCAAAAAGTACATATAAATTCCGTTTGCTCCTCTTTCAAACGATCTTTCTAGAAAATATTGGAATTACTGATATTAAACTTATTGACGCTAGGTATAATGTAAATTAAATGGCCACTAGTTTTTTGAAAAACTCTCCATCAATGGATGAAAATTGGTTATGTTTAAATTAATTTTGCTCGTCTTCAAAATCTTTACCTAGCCCAACAATTATTTTATGTATTCAACAAAAACATTTCTCAACGTTAGAAGAAAGCCTTAAATATTTTAACACACCATCATAATCAAATTGTATAAATACCGATTGTAAAGGAATTCTAAAATAACATATGTACAGTATGGTGAAATTTTGTTATGCGCACATTTTGTTCCTATTTGAGATTTTTTGTTTCCAATATGGATAATTTGTTAATTTTTATATTTTTAATCGAAAAAATTGAATAATTTGTGCATTTTCAAAAAAAAATAAAAAGGAACACATTGTACAAAAAGGAACAAAATATCACACTTGGATTTTTTGTTCCCATGAGACATTTTGTATAGTTTTTACCATTTTTAGGATAATTTGTCCCTTTCTGAAAATTTCGATTTTCAAAAGAAAAATTAATTATTATAATTGTTTAGTATAACTTGTACAAGGGAGTAAGAGAGTCGCATATACACATCAATTATAATTTTCAATGCTTGCATCATAAATTGTGTACCATATTGAATTCATTAATAAATGTAGTAATTAATATTTTTTATTATATTTGTATGTACCTATTAGTATACCTATTAATATAAGCGTGCGGATGCTACGGCTGATTTTATTTTGGAGAAAAACCGAAAAGTCAAAAAAATTTTATAATTAAAGGTAGTATAAACTACTTCTAGTAATAAAAGTTTACATTCAACATAACATTTTTTACGGGTTTAAATCTTCGAATTCTATTTAAGAAAAGTAAAAATTTTAGAAATCGTTTTGATAATAGTTAATTTATAAAATATTATGTATTCTATAAACACAAATATTAACTGAGAAAATAAATGTTCAAAAAACACCCAATATTATGTACACAATTTATATAGTAATAATTCTAGATAATATAAAATAATTGGAAATTATTTATTTTATTTCGAAAGCAACTATTTATAAACAGATAACTCGGAATTGATGCGTATGAAAATTGGAGAAATAAAGGAAATTATAATACTTTATTTGAAAAATAGATTAACCACGTACATGAATGCGGTCCCTGATATCGATAGAGTACTATTGAATCGTACTACAAGGTCTACCAATAATAGTGTGCTTGTAAATAGTAATATGAAAACTAGATTTCCCATTTGCAAAAAGAGTTTCCTTGTCCAAAACATTTGTCCATTTGATTCCATTTCAGTATTGATTATAATGGCATATGTTGGTAATATATAAAAATAAAAACTACATGGACAAAAGGCAAATGATTGTTTTTTATATGTGTACCCAAAAATTTTATAAGAAGAAGTTCTCTGATTATTATATGTAGTACTATATTCTGGTATTAAATTGTATCTAGTTGGTGCTTTAAATCGGTCATTTTAAAATTTTTAATATTTTTTCGATAAATGCATAAGAAAAACTATCAAAAAATTAGCATAAAATCGTTAAACATGATTTCCTAAAATTCTTCATAACATCAAAAATGTTGATCCTAGGTGGCCTAATATTTTCACCATAAACGTGTATACGTAAAATATTTATTATCAATAATTTTCGAAAATGTTTACCCATTTTTAAGCCATATATAGCAATATGTAAATTTGAGACATTTAATTCAAAATAAGCTTAATTTTAGTCTTAAAACCTGAAAATTTAATAAAATATTAAAAGTAAACCATTCCAGCCACACACACACTTTTAAAAGTCGGTAGGTACAATATTTTTAATAGCTTTTTAAATTTTTTTTGAATACACATTTTTGGAAATTTTTTTCCCAATTTTGAGCTATTTATAGCAATTTTCAATGTTGAGTCATTTAATTCATAATAGTCTTAATTTCAGGTTTTAGGAGATGAAAATTTAATATAGTATTAAAATTACGTCATTTTAGCCACACACAATATAATTTAAAAATTGGTCTGTACAATCATTTTTAATAGTCATTTAATTTTTTCAAAAATAGCTATTCTTTTGGTATGAAATGTGTTCGAATATCGGGGAAATAATAGATTTATAAAATTTAAATTTTCACTAATAACTTTTTTTGAAAATTTTTAAATATTTTTGAACTTATAGCAATTTTTAATTTTAATACGTTTAATTCATAATAGGTATTCTAATTTTTCTACTTTATGGGAGAATTTAATTATATTTTTTTGAAAAATATGTATTTTTTGATCAAAAAAATAATGGTGGTCAGAATTTGGCAATCGGACTTGGTTTTAAACTTATATGAAATTTAAATTTAACAATTTTATTATGTTTGTTTAAAAAATAGCCATAATAGCTATTATTGATTAAAAATCCAATACACCTACCAATTTTATCTGATAAGCGAATGCTTCTACCCCCACTAACATTGGATGAGCGAAGTGCACATATTTTATATATTACCTTTTCTGAATATATGCATTGATATCTATCGATGATAGGCCTTAGGAGATTTGTGCTAATCCAGTAGAAATCCTAAACTTGGGTTCTTTTTTTATTAATATGAATTAATACAATCTGAAAGTTTCTCAGAAATTATTCTTGACTATGTGACCTAGTCACGTGAAATGTCTTACGAATGAATTTTAAGTTCTGATACTAAGTTAAATATTGTTGATTCTAAGTATTTTAAACGAAAAACATTGCGTGTAATTATTTTTTGTGTAGCAGTATACGTCAAATGTAATTGACGTATATGATAGTGCATAAACTACAATTTACAATAAAATTTAAGAAGCTGGCATACAATCATATTTTAAGTTCTCACATTTATTTTAGTACCAAAATAATTATTCTATAATATATAGGTAGCATAGGTGGGTTTAAAATTATTCTTTAACAAACTAAATTTTAAAAACCAATAGTTAAAGTAGATAAATGGGTATTTTTGTAAAATAATATATAATAATAAAAATAGGTATGTATATGAAAAATATTTGAATTTAGGACGAAATACGTGACATTGATGTAAAGTTGGCATTTCGTAAATGGCAGTGTTTTGGATCCAACAAACCTACACATTTACCACACATAATTGTATGTGCTCATGGTATCAATGCATGTGTTTTATTGGATTCTGTGCATGTAATTCACTTATCAGAATTTGATGGTAAAGGAAGATTAAAAGGAACTGGCACAAATGGAATATTTTTCAATTTATTTTTCTTATTCTATTTTATATTTCCAACATGCCAACAATATCAGGGCCCATCTCTTCCTGTTTAATGAAGTCTTCTTCATTCCCTAAAATAAATAATAATTTAATTTTGATATTCATTAAGTATTAACATTAATACATAATCAAAAATCTACCATAAGACATTGAAACGAGGACATTATTTTGAAAATTTTATTATAATAATTATCATAATAATCATTATTATTTTATTCGTGAAATATCTAATAATTATAATAAAAACTTTAAAGATGTGCTTCAACAATGAAAAAACATATTTTAAAAATATTAAAATTGGAAAGGTCATGTATTTAAAATAGTTTCTTATAATGGTTTTCTTGCCGTGAAGTTTCATTTCCATTATATGGACCATTTATAAATTCATCGTTTAAAATTGTGTTGGTGTGGCGCCCTCTCCAGACTAAATTTTATGATTTTTCTTTTATATAATTCTATATTTATAATATTATGTTTTATGAATGCTAGAATATTGTAAAAAGAGATCTAAATGTTTATTTGATAGTGGAGAGAGAATTTGTTGTTTCGTACATAATATTAAAAATTAAATAAAATAGTTTAAAAAATGGTATTTTATTAAAATTTGTTTAAAAGATCTATATTATGTTACGAACGCCCAACTTCTAAAAGAGTATACACCCAAACTAATCACAAATCATTACATATATAAATCCAATAAAACTATACTTGTGCATAAACCTTGATCTCAGTATAGTATATTTAAAAAACTTACTCTTACACATAATATTACATATAGACTGGAGGAATGTATTTTATATAAATCATGTTACGAGTGCGTAACTTTCTAAAAAGGTTATACGCCTACACATTAGTCATAAATTGATTATATAAATATTATGATTCGAATAAAACTATATCGACTCAGAAATCTTGACCTCAGTATAGATAAAAACAACTTGTTTTTATATACGTACTACACATAGGCCGATAGACCGAGGTTAGGTAAATTAAAATCCGAATCTTCCGTACATACAATTAAAATAATTAAATGTACATATGTGGGCGACCGTAAACACTTTAGATTTCGATAATGTATGCACTCAACAATCACCCGGTCGCATAAATTAAAACATAGGTATGCCTAGGTGTAAAATAATACGAAGACACTAGGCGTGTACCTAATTGTTATATATAAAGATATACATAGTATAATTATATTTATATATATGTATAGACATGTGTAAGCACGTATGTACACGAGTATATACACATTCAAAATGCAATAAAGTATATATATATATGAATTATATACTTACCCATACGCAGCGAACCTAACCGGATCTCGCACAATTATAAATGAGTAACCAGTAAATGCACTCACTAGACGGTCGCAGATACTATAGAAAAGTGCATCTTCGCATCAGTTAATATTTACGTAACACTTCTCTATCGAACAATAATAACTATTATGTTATAAACTGTACAACCACTGTGTTTTCTTTTAAGTTTATATTTAATAAATATTATAATCGTCAACAATTTGCTGTTTATTATTCACACAGCTCGATAACTATATCTTCCAACATACTACATATCAAAGGTTCAACCCAAAAGATTGAAGTTTAAACTTTTGGAACTTCAGATTTTCTCCTGACATCTCCACACGTAAAAATTATAAAAAAGTCTATTTTGGTAAAAACCAAAAATATTTTTGTTATTATGTATAATAGTTAATCATTATTTTTCAGTTTAATTTTTTTATTGACTATTTGATTGTTCTTATTTAAGATATTTTTAGTGTTCAAAAAATTTCAATGCTAAATTGCAATAAGGTTTAACGATTCAAAGAAAGCTTTATTTTGCAATAACTTTAGTCCCCCACTGCAATTATTTTTTACTTTAACTACTGGTATATTATATTACATATTAATAATATCCAAGTAAAATTAGTGGCACTTTGAATTTTTGAATACACCTTAATATTATCATTATAAATAACATGTAAAAGTTTCCCATTGATGTCTTCAAAGGTTATTCAAGGTCATAATAACGAAAATATCCTTATTGTTAATATCTCACTTTTTTATTCGTCGTATAACAAAAGTTTGATATGAAATTAGTAGAGGAGATAATCATCTACAAAAAAAAACAATGTGAATTTTTCGTGTTCTAGTGATTGTTCTCTCGGTATACAACTTGTTAAATATTAATTTTTTTTTTTTTAATATGATTTTTGTTCGAAAAATATGAATTTTTTTTATCTTGCTTGAAAAATTCATGTGCGTAATTTAGTATTTTTTTTGTTTTGAAATTCCTAGTGCAAAGTATTTTTTTTTATACATTTCCTATTAACTTTTGAACTTATATTATATATAAATTATAATAAATTGTAAGAAAACACATATCAAATCGTATTTCCACAATGTGCCAACCCCATTGCAAGGATGCACATGACATTAAAATCACAATAAATATTATTACAGTTATAATATATATCACCAAATAAATATCATTGGTAGTAACAGTGTATTAATAATATAGTCAGTTTTAATATAGAACTCGGCGATAATCGATCCGTTTTTCCAGGAACTGATTCTCACAAGCGTACATAGTAGGCACAAGGTAGTGAGTTAAAATATAATGTAAAAATTAATTTTTCATTTCACATCTGTAAACACCAAAAAGTCTACCATGATTAATGATACTTAGGATTTTTATTGATGAATCTTTTTGTTGGGTTATTGTGGAAGTCGATTTTTTATTAAATGATCCCATTTTTAGAAATAAAAGTAAATAAATATTGACATTTTTAGACGTTTTTTATGTATATTTTAACATACTTCTAATTATAATATAAAAAACTGGTTCCCATAATAAAATAGAAAGGAGTCAATAAATTAAAATCTTTTTACAGAATTAAAATAGGAATATTTAGTACCCTGAATTTTGTCAGGCACTTAGGTCTAAATCACCAAAAAAGTATGCCACTTCCAACCGCCTTTACGCTATACTCGATTATAATTTCATTGAATCAATCTCGTAAAGTCAAATTACAAAAATATACAATAATACGAATGCATTAATTTCCTGGTATATTATGGAAAGGATGAAAAAATTTAAGAAATAAGCTGAAAAATTATCAAGATCTACACCTTAATAAAAAAATCAATATCACACCTCAAGGAACTCTAGGAAGTTCACATATATTCAAAGTTAGAGGAACAGGGAGTACAGATACAGATTAAAATACAGGTAAAAATAATTCAAGTTATACTCCAAATTCATTAGCTGAATACTTGTGGGACCATCACAAAACAATACAAAGGCCTAAAATTCCTTAGCGAATTACATAAAGAAAATGGAAGTGTATACAAATTGATAAAGAGAAAAAATGATAATGTAAGAATATTTAAAATAAAAATATATTTGATTCTAGTTCCTAAAATGATAAGCTAAGGTCCTAAGTATTTTTCAACTATTTTAATGTTTAATATCACATTTTAAAGTTTTATCATATTTGTTAAGTTATTGTTTAACATTATAATTGAAATTAGGTATGTTATTTTTAATTTAATGTTATTGACGTTAATTACTTTACCAGGAATATATTTTCGTTGTTATTTAACCATACTATTTAAAAATACGTATAATACTTTAGTACCTGTTTGCAATATTTAATTGACTATGTTATGTTTTATTATTTACTAATATTTTTATTATATATAAAAATAATTTGATTATATGTCTAATGTATATAATTTGAGAGCCGGGTCACATGTTTTACGCTACCTACTTATTTTAATGTGTTATTTCTAAAAATAATCTACTATTTAGAATATATGAAAACAATAAAGTAATTTAAATTTGTTGTAATAGTTTTAATTGATATATTGATTATTTTGCTTAATATTTCATACCGACTACTAGTCACTGTAAATACTTTTAATTTTCTACTTGTAAATTGTACTTTATATTAATTTTACCAACGTTATTGTATTCTTATTGTATACATTTATGTTTTATATTTGCACCAAAATTTATACTATTTAAAATATAATAATTAAATCAACTATATAATATAATAAAATTATTTTTTATAATACACTTACCTAATTTATAATATATATAACTATATATATATATACTAACACAATAATATACATAATAATATGTATATTACATATTATATTATATCATAATATAAATAAAATGCTTATTTAATTAATAATTTCAAATACTTACTTTTCTCATCTTCGTGTATCAATTTATGTGGATATACCTTAATTGAAGCATCTATAATAAAGGTCCTTACTTTTGGTCTTCTACCCAGCATACTTAATAAATTATATTTATAAAATATACATATAATATACTTAGGTACAACGGATAATTAATAAATTTTATTTTACTTTTAAATTAAATTAAATTTTAAGAAATTTGGGACAATAAAACCTAACTTTTCATTAGTAAATTATTTTTTTGAACTTACGCAAGTCCTATAAACCTTCTTGAATATTAAGTAATGTGTTCTCGCGGTGTAGTTATAAATAAGACACTAAATTTTAACACAATATTTTAGATAAAATTATCTGTGTTCTGCCGTTGTCCATTTCAAAATTATGCAAATATAACTGATGTTATGCTATCTGTTAAAATTCCCCTAAAAATAGTTTTTACAAGATTAATAACTTTTTTAAATTTTATTTTTAAAAAAAAATGACGACAGTAAAACACAAAAAATTTTATCTACAATATTGTGTAATAATTTGGTTTCTTATTTATGAATACAGCCAGAGAATATATTTTTCTCGCAAAACTGTTTATACAGTAAAATAAGACATGTGTAGTGTCCTTTTAAAAAATACATATTTGAATTTATACTACGAGTATATAGAAACTTCAGAGGGGGGCTAATGACTGACAACTAACTCATAGTGTGAGGTAGGTATGTACTTTATAATATAATAAGACACGACGGACGAAAAAATATGTGGAAAATACAGAAACATCGCCGATTTTTCAATATTTCTATATTTAATTTCTATATATATATATATAAAATATATTAAGCATCTATATCAATAATTATTTATATTACTCGTATTTATACAAATTTAAAATTTAAAATACGTATTATTAAAAAATATTTCGAGTCTGGGACATTATAATGGTTTGCTCAAAACTGTTTACAATACCCAGTCTCGATGGACATCATCGGAACACCGGGACTTGAGTTTCTAAGCTAGTAATAATTCCGGGAAATAATTTCTTCCCGATAAGAATTTTCGGTTAATCATCATTTGGGAACTAAAAAGTTTGATCCCGGAAGGTTCTTTGCTCTTAGGGTATATACTTGTTGCTACGGACAGACTGATATAAAGGCGATATAAGGTGTCTTAAGTTATCTTTAAAGAACTAAAATTAAGTACCTACATATAGATAATTTATGTAAATGGTTGTATTTTCTATTGAAGATTGCAACTTAGTTGCTAAAATACTTATTTGCTTACAATGAAATAAATAATTACCTATGTTTATTATAATATAGTGGTTCTCAACCTATTATATTTGATGCCTTCTTTTTAGCAGCAGTCAAATGGTCAATCCTCCCCTACATTTGTCACCCAAAAAATAGTATTATAAATTTAATAAGAGAAAACTTAAGTGTGTCACATGAAGACAAGAGAAGAAACTTAAATTTTACGTCAAAAAATTTCCTGTAAGATATCGCAGACTTATTTCTACACCAGTTTGCGTGGCAGTCGACTCTGAGGTGCTCTCAGTCTAAGATTACTCTGTATTAGATAGGAACATACTGGACTATTTTACCATTATTAAACAATAATATAAAAAAAAATAATTGTATCTAAATTATAATTACACCATCGTATTCAGTGCAAATTAATCTTTAATAATATATTTAAAAACAAGACAAATTTTTTATGTATACGAAACAAATGTATATATAAATAGTAAAAAAAAAGTTCATATTTGAACACAATACTGGATTGAAAATGTTGTAGGTACCATTAGTCACTACCACTGATTATAGACTTTACTATTTAATCCATATATTACACAATTTATTACTTAGAAATAATATAAATATATTCACCAGTTTTTGAATTAAAAAAATAATGTATAGGTACCTCAAAAAAAATGTAAATCTACGTTTTATATTTAGATGACGCACCAGTTGAAACGAGAGAATATGTAATTTTATTTTGCATATAAATACATATTTATTTTTTATTTTTTTTTTATTACATTTAAGGATATTTCTCATTTTGTATTTGTCATTTCACATTTAAAAATTGTGTTCAAAAAATAAGAATTTGATGAATTTTTATCTAACCAATATAACCATTAACATACATTTTCTAATTTTTACGAGAGTTTTTATTTTATGTATTAAAAATAAAGAAAATAAAAACATCAAAAATCAATAATATTCAATATCTATGGTGGCTAAAACTATGTGGGAATATTGAGAAAAAGAAAAACATTAAAAAAATGATTTTTTTTTTTAAATATCATTCATAGATCATTATATTAAAATTTTGACAATTAAGTGCATAGTACACATAATGTTGAACATACATTTTTGTATTCATAAATAATTAAAATACTTAATTTTTTTAATTATTTATGTGTACAATTATAATTTTTTAAGTAAATAGGGAACATTAGTCTAGTTTTGTAATTTATTCTTAAAGCAAAATATGCGCTAAATACGATGGTATAATTGTAGTTTAAATATGACATTTAGTTTTTAGTTACAATTTTAGATAGGTAAAACAATTGAGAATATTCCTACGGGTTAATCTTATGAAATAGTACTTCGAAGTCTACCGCCACGTAGACTGATAGGAAGTAAGTTTACGAAATTTTATAGAATTAGTTTCTGTGCTGGCGGCCACATAGGCGGAAATAGAGGGCTTGGGGGGCTGTGTCCCTTCAAATTTTCCATTAGTCCCCCCTCCAAATATTTCATTAGCTTCCTAAAAATTTTTATGTCATAAATTATGTTATATTTTTTCCTATTTTGATTTCGGATAATTGAGGACTCGTTGCTATTTTTAAAAAAACGTGGTCATTTATTTTTTGAAAAGAAATCATTATAAATGTACAATAGATATAACTACTAACCATACCAGAATAATAAATATGGTCAAATATCACAATCCGTGATTGCCACAATATTATGATGTGATTATGAGTTGTAACTATTGCAGTCAGTGATTAAATATACCTGTATCCAATTCGTGGTGTTACTGTGGTAATATTTTCGTACTACCGTGGTAATTACTATGTTGTTATTATGGTTTTTGCACGACGCACCATGTGGTCTGTGGTTTCTTTATAACCTATACCTAATACTACTAATACCAAATGGCAAATAATGTATAATAGTATTTGCTGATACCTATGATTTGTGTTATTATATTTTGTGCATTTGCAGTCGAGCATTTATTTTTTTTATACCCATGCCCTATGGTCGTGATTTTAATATTTGTGTAAAATGCCGAAAGATACAAAAGTCTTAAATAAAAAATATTATAATATTTTTAAAGTAAAAAAAAAAAAAATGATTTAACTGAAGTCCAACACAATGTAGTGCACAAAGTTCAACTTTTAGTACAACTGTACTGCGTGTACATATTGATGAAGAAAATTATATTAATTCAACTATTGATAATTTGGGCACTTTAATATCTAAACCTGTTCAACCAAAATTAAGTGAAAAACACCTGCCTACTTACATTACTAAAAATTAATTAATTTGAAATGTTTTCTCAAAACTGTATATGTACGTGCTTATCTTATTATAAATTGTATTATTTCAATAGTGTTTTATTTTTTATTTCTATTTTAATAGTTATATCCAAAAAGTAGAGTTGGCTTACAAAACCACTGTTTTAATGCTTCGCATTTTCATAAAAATTAATTACTTGAATATAGTATGACTTCAAATGCTGTGTTATGTTATGCTTGCAGTAATTATGGTGCCAATAGCACTGAATATGAAGAAGTATTCATTAAAATTGGGTTTAGAAATTGGAAAAAGATGATAAGTTAAAATTATTCATTTAAAAAAATATTGTTTTTGCTATGAATTTCATAAAGTATATTTACAATATTAAAATTGCTATACTTTTTACAGTTAACTGGATCAAAATGTTCTAAAAAAATAAGGCCTGTAAATTAGAATCCCATTCATCAACTGAGTTTCACTTAACCTGCATAACCAAGTGGAAAGCTCATAAAAGTTTCAATGTAATAGGAAGTGTTCATACCCAATTATCATCCAGCATTAATTGTTAGTAGAAAACAATAAAAATATATGAGTACATTACTTGATATACTATTATTATTAACTAATCAAGGCTTAGCTTTTAGAGGGCATGATGAAAGTAAAGATTCTTTAAATCAAGGTATAAACTAATTATTTGAATTTATTTATTTATTAACAATATTATTTTCCAACTATTTTTTTTTAAATAATACATATTATAGGAAATTTTAAAGAAGTTTGTAATTTAATGACTAAAAATAATCGAGAATTTAATAAAAAGTACTTAAATCCTACCAATTATTCCAGTCATTTAATTCAAGATGAATTATCAAGTTTATGTGCTAGTTACATAATAAATAAAATATTGAAAAAAGTTGAAATGTCTGGAGTTTGTGGAATAATGTATGATAAAGCAAGTTTTAAATTTAAATTTTAAATTAAAAAGCTACGTGAAATTCAAATTATTTTAATGTATTAAAATATACTTGAGAACTTGTGACTGTTTATACTATAATATAATAATTTATAAAACGAAAATCACAAAAATAATACTCTTACTGAGTATTTCAACAACTAGGTTGTCATAATATCATCTTCAGCGCTAAACTTTGGTTTTTTTAGTTGTTGGTTTTGCGCTGAAGATGATAATTTAGTCCTTAAAATACGTATACGCAGTAAGAGTAATATTTTTGTGATTTCGGGTTTATAATATAGGTATTGAAGTATTTTAATGTAGTCTAATTAATTTAAATTGTTTCAATAATTTAACTATTATTACTTAATAAATTAAATTAAATTATAATTTAAAATGTAGTTTACCTATTAATTAATAAATTATTGTAAAATGGATGATTAAATTAATGTATTAAATTACTGTCACATTTTGTTTTAAAATGTTTTAAATAAGAACAAATGAGTATAGGTATGTATTCGCTATGTGAATGGATTGGATATTGTAGAATGATTTTTGGGTTTTATCGATACTTCAGAAAAGCAAAATGCTGAAAGCCTATATTGTTATAAAATAGAATATATTCAATTTTGCAAATTGGACAAAATAAAAATCATAGCACAGTATATGATGGTGCTAATGTCATTTCGGGAAAGTTCAAAGGTTTTCAAGCAAAAATAAAAAACTCATTCCCTTATGCTATATACACACATTGTACATCACATTGAATGAATCTTGTAATCATGGATATGTGTAAACATTTTAAAATAAACATTTATATTTATATATGTAATAACTAATAAGTTATTATTAGAGATAATTATTGTTTTTTTATATTTAAAATTTTTAAAGGAATCCAGCAATATATTCAATACTTTAGAAGCATTTTTTTTTCACTTTTCACATCATACTAAGAACAAAAAACTAGTAAAGTTGCGAAACAAATTATTAATAAAAAAGAAATCTGTTTTACAAATTAGTGATATTAGATGAAACTGCAGGTATAAAAATTATAAGGCAGTATTAAATAGCTATAAATGTATTGTTCAAATATTGAAAGATAAAATTGAGAGCGAGGATGACAAAGATGTAAATGAAGCAATAGGTTGGATAATTGACTTAATAATCATATTTATGATTTTAACATGGAATAATAATTTTATATGCATAATAGACACAATATACTATTTTTAGGAATACTTTCAAACTTAAAAAATAAATCTTTTGTAGTTCATTTATTTATTTTGCATAATGTTTTGTCAACTTTCAATATTTTGTGTAAAATGTTTCAAGAAAAAATGACACTTTAGGGAGAGCAAATTGCATTATAAATAGTGCATTAAAAACTTTAAAAGGTTCAAGGTCAACACGGGGATTTAATGATTTATGGTTGAAAATTCAAAACTTTACTAAAAAACATAATATATCTCTGAATGATTGTTACCGAAAACAAAGTAAGTATTAAAGTGATCCTTATTTTCTATATAAATATTAATTTATCTATAACTTTATTGTAATAGCTTTGATTTTTTAGTATCCAAAAGGAAAAGAAGTGAGCTAAATAAACTCCAAGACTATATATTATAAATGTCCACTGGCGAAGAATGGGAATCTAACCTAGTACCAGACTCAATTAAATGTCATTTCAGAGTAAACGCATATTTTAAAGTTTTGGACACTGTTATTATAAATATAGAAAAATGATTTGCTCCTGAGGATTTAAAAATGGCTGTTGCAGTTGAGATTTTTTTCAAATGAAATTTTGGAAATAGTAAATTCTTTGTTAAACACTATAAGGTATTTTTAATATTGTTAAAATTGGATTAAACGGTTTTTATATTTTTCTTTACTTATTTTTCAGAATTTTTTAAACATATCTAAACGTGATCTTAAATTTGAAATATCAGTTGTAAAAAATTGTGTTGTTAGTACTTACAGTAAAAACGACTTTAATTTAGAAGATATAAAAAAATGTGTATCTAAAGTTGTATTTTCAAATTTATATCGAATATTACAAGTAGCAATAACATTGCCAAATAAGTTCAACCACTTGTGAACGTAGTTTCTCTGCAATGAGGTGTATGAAAACATGGCTTAGAACATCTATAGTACAAAATGGTTTCAACGCTTTATCAATATTAAATATTAAAAAACAACTATAAAAAAATATAAAACATAGAAATTATTGATAAATTTGCTAAAAGAAAAAATAGAACAATAATATTTATTTAAACTTTAAAAATATAACTACATTTCATAATTATATTTGTATTGTTATTATGTAAGTTGAAAAAAAAAAAATTTGGGTTTTAAACTGTAGACGGTGATTTTTAGCTGTGTGGTAGGAGTGTGGCGGTGAAGCCCCCACGGCTCACATTGATGTTAAAAATGTTAGCCCCCCCTGAAATCTTAATGAATTTCTGAATATAGGCAGCCAGCAGAGTTTGTTCTCCTTATCTCTAGCCTTCATAGTGTGTAATCTATGTTAATCATTGACTTATAATATATTATATTATGAATCTATGATGTTAAAATAGTGGCTCCCTCAGTATGATTTTTGCCACCAAATTTGAGGTATTGGTTGGCACGTCAGGGACATCACCATTTGACTAGTATGAAATTAACTACACAAGTTATACGATAGGTTCGCCCCAGTTGCATCCCACACTACCAACATATCAACATATGTACATAACAAGTCAGAGTCGGAATTTAGGGAGGGCATATAGCCCCCCTAGATTAATTCAACTGTACTTGTAAATAGATTTTTCTATTTTTTCTAAAAATATATTATAACATAGGATGAGATAACATGAATACGGTGAATGTACCTGTACGAAAAGTTAATTAATTAACTATTTATTAACTAATTAACTTTAACATAAATGTTAGTATTTCATGTTTATATGTTTATATAAAATATATTGATTAAAATATCAATTATTTAATAATTAAATAACTATATACATAAAGACTAAAGTATATGCTAATTATATAATGTATCTGTTTTATGTACATTATATATTTCACTTTAGTTGTGTCATTCGTTGAGTAAAGACGTGTGCGTATTCATTTTTAATTGTTTATAGCAACGTGTTATAAAATGACTATTTGTCCAAAGTGGCAAATAACTATTGCTCGTAAAGATGACAATGTACAATATGTTTCATGTAATACTGCAACACATAAAATGCTCAAATATGGATAAAGACAGTCTTGACTATCTTAAATCTGTCAGCCAAAAATACAATTGTGAAAAATGTTTCAACCAAGTTAAAATTGGTTGATATGATGATACCCTGATTAAAAATACTTCTAAGCAAAAAGTAAGTGTAGAGAAAATTAATTATATAAAAATAACCACCCTTGATATCCCTCTAGCCAACCGTAAATCCATAATTATAATCCATATAATATGATAATTGAAAAATGTTATCGTTATTTTTTACGAAACGATACATTATTCAAATTTTAATATATATTTTTAATTTTGATATATTTTGTTCAACAGTATAAAATACAAAAAATTTAAAATAACTGCTTTAAACCAAAAAACTAGTTTTGATATTTTTTCAAACAGATGAAAATACTAAAATATATATTAAAAGTGTATTTAAAATATAAATACTTAAAAAAACATTTTTGAATTTAGTTCAATTATTGAATTTTTTTTCAACACTCGAATAAATATATATATTATAACCGTCACTTGAAATGTTCAATAACCCAAATTTTTTTTCAACGCCGGAAATTCAAATTATTAATTTGGTTGCACAGCCCTTAAAAAAACTATGATAAAACGACGAATAACACGTTGGTCATACTCCTAATATCTCTAAGTTTATATTCATTTTTGTTAGATTATTATATTTATTTATTTATTTTATTAAATTATATTTATTTAAATCAGGGACTGGAAACTTTTGCTTTTTTTGGTACTAGTTCCGGTTCCAGTTTTTGGAGAACAAATTTAGCGGTACTGTTTGGGTACCGGTTAAAAATATATTTATATTGGTTCCCGTTCTTATCGGTTCCGGTTCTGGTTTTTATTAAGTTTAAATATGATATTTAATCACATTAATAGTAATACTTTTTAACATTTTGATCATAATATTAAAAATAAATAAAATTTGAATAGTTCCTATACCCTTAAAAATTAGAAAAATTATAAATTATATTATTGTTGTAACATATATAGGAAAAATGTTATTTACATTTTACAAACTAACACTGAAAAAATTTTTAAAATTGACTTACAGATTACTTATACAAAAAATTAAAAGTATCTACATGAAAAGGTTATCCTTATGATGATGCTATACCCGCATTTGTGATCCCCATCTGGCACCTACAGAACATTAGGTTTTGTATTTTAAATATTTTAGGGGATTGGTTGAATTTCAAATATGATGACCTATTATATAAAATAATGAAAATAATATGATTTTTATTTTTTTGGATTTATTTTTTTTGATAAATCAAATTTAATGTTTATTATAGGTGTGTATACAAATTTTAAATACTTTTCTTAAAAATTAATGTATCAAAAAGTATTAAAGCAAAACAAAAACTATATTATTTTTTATAATTGGTCATATATCTAAAAATCAATCAATAATCAAAAATATTTTACGTATCATACTTGATTTTACTACGTTTCTTATGTATCAGACTGAGACAACAAATGAGGGAATAGAATCGTTTTAAAAGTTTTGGTATTTTACCTTATTGAAAATATATAATTTCGGCAACTTATATCCATTAGATACTTACTAAAAATTCATAAGCTTAAAAAAAAATAATATCACAATTTAGCTAATTGAATAAAATTTAAATAGGTGTAAAAAATTGATTTAATTATTAATATATTAACTCAAAATTGGTTGATACCATTTGCATTAAAATATATTTATATCTACTTTTCAATTTAATTCAACTAGTTATGGGAAAAAAATATTACCTATCTTTCATAAGTACATTTACGTTGTGCGTTTGGAAACTTCATTTAAAAATTGAATTCGTTCACGTTAAAATGTTCGCTAATCCCTTTCACGTTCTTTAAAAATATGATTGCATTCATTTTAATATTAGTTAATAAAATTATTAGAAAACAAAATATACCTACATTTTTTTAAATATAAATGTGAACCGTGCGTTCATGAACGTCGATATTTATATTTTTCCTCATACGAAAATCTTTTGTACTCGTACAAAATATAGCCCCCTGATCCAAGTATAAAAATGTATTAACATTATAAACATACTTCCAATTACTGAATCGATTAGAAAAATTTACCTACTTTCAATACTTTTGAGCATTCTTTACACGTAAATTCTTCGGATTTATTTTTTTTTTCAATCCACAGATTGGTTAAATGACTTTAGTGGCTCTCCACTCATCCCAATCCATCACAGCTACTTTTAGTTCCTTATAATTGGTTTTCCCTATGTCTTCTATGATCTGCTTCATAAATGGTGTTCTTGGTCTACCTCTTCCAGCTTTTCCTTCTATCTTTCCTACTATTATTGTCGTTATCCATTCATTATTTCTTGTAATATGTCCTATCTATTTTTTTCTCCTTTTTCTGATTGTCTTCCATATTGTTTTATGTTCATTCATTCTTAGGTATACTTCCTTATTTTTAACTTTCTCTGTCCAAGGCATTTTCAGTGTTCTTCTCCAACACTATGTTTCAAATGCTTTAATCCTTTTTCTTTCCGCTTTGAGTATCATCCATGTTTCTGCCCCATAGAGAGCTATACTGCATACAAAACTTTTTATAAGAGTTTTTCTAGTATTTAAGCTAACAGTATTTGCCGTAAATAGGCACTTCTTCTTGTAAAATACCTATTTTGCTTATGCTATTCTGCTCTTAAGGGGCCTCGTGACTGCCGTATTTTAAGGAGTATTAAATAGGCAACTTATCATTCTTTTGCAGAAAGATCTTGTGCTTGTGTGAGTCGTAAATTATCATAAGTGTTAATAATCTGTATATATCAAACATTTCCACTCGCCCTCCCCCCCAACAATGCAATAGTACAATTTATTATTATTTGGAGAACGTTGTCGTCTGACGAACCGTCCAGCAACGCGATAACGAAACCGGTTTATTTTGGTGTCCGTCTATTATGAATATTGAACTTTGAATCATTATTTTATACAATTATTATTGTCAATAGGTAGGTACATTAAACCTAATAATATGAAATTTGTTTATATACACTACTATCTCCATCTGCTATCAATTTGTGGTATCTAATCCCATACATTCTTTCACTTTTTTTAAACCCGTTCACAATTATTGCAGCTTCCATTGTTGATGATCCAACAGACGATTTCAAATTTTTAAAACACTCGTGACTTTTAGGCTTATCTTCAATATCTTAGAGACACCCCCAAGAAAATTTCTCAAAATACCCCACTGAGCTTTTCAGCTTTATTATATACTACCTTCAAAAAATGCAAATTAATAAAAAGAAATAAAAAAATATGTTCATAATAGAAGTTTTTTTTATCGTACCTTTGTAGTTTTTGATGAAAATATTTATGGTCGCGCGCTTAATAAACGGTAAATTCGTGAACTTTAAAAGCCCGTAACATTGGTAAATTTGGGTAACAGGGCCAATTCAATTCGTTTCAGATGTAATTTCTTTTGGCTGTAGGTACCTATAGAGACCGGGCAGGGTCTCCCTGCGCTCAGTCGAACAGTTTAATCGCAAATATCCCCCGATTCGTTATGAAAACCCACGTCTGGTATAGGTATAGGTTTTTGGTTTATAACTTCTAAAGTAAGTTCAATCGACTTTATTTTTAAATATCAAAAAAATTTGGTGCACGAGAATACACATTACACAGTTTGAAAAAATAAATATACGAAATGGGTGCATGAGAGCTAAACTGCATTTATACACACAAAAAAAAAAATAATAATAATAATACACTATCCTACAGTGAGTATATCTATCTAGAACCAAATAATGATAAAAAAATATAATAATAAATATCTGTAAAATAATATATACCTACCTACCTATTTAAATATTACATGTAATATTGGTATCTAGTACCTATATTATGCAGTACTTATAACATATTATATGAGTATTATGTACCTATATAATAATTATATAAATTTGTCAATATTTTCAAGAGATAAATAAACTGACCGGGAAGCTTATATTTACTTACGAATGGTATATTTTAAAAAGAATCATATACCTATTATAGGTCTATAATATATAAATTTAAAAAAAGGAGGCATCCATTAATTTTAAGAGGGCGTTTAGGATGGAGGGGGTCGAACCGAATATCACCCAATCTCACGTGGGGGAGAGGGGGTCTCGGAAAATATCACGTAATTTTTTTTTCCTCAAGAAATTGTAAAATTGCGAGAGAACTGGGTTAAATTAAGTAATTAACGTATTTACACTTAAAATACGCATTTTGAAAAATCTCACGTGAGACTGGGGAGTGAGGGAGGGGGTCGAGCCAAAAATCACCAAAATCCCCTCACGTAATTAATTAACGCCCCCTAACTTCCCCAAAAAACATAAAACAAAAATCAATCATAAGACAACAAGGAGGGCTATGAATAATTTTGGAGGGCTAAGCCCCGAAATATAGCATTAGCCCCCCCCTTGTTGTACTTATGTACTTATGATTCTTTTCAAATATAGAACACTATTTTCAATAGTTATTGTTCATTATTGATAAAATGATATGTGTACGAGTAGGTATAATTCGTACTCCAAAAATATACATTTTCGAAAAATTCCTGTTTTAAAAAAAAAAATGTTGGTATTTATTTAGTTGCGAAAAATTTTATTATGCAATATATAGTCACGTTTTTTATAGGTAAAAATATATTTAATATTTTTTTGAAAAAAATGTAAATAAAATGCATATACAAAATATATTATCTCAACTTACTTTTTCCATCTTTTGGACACTAATTCCTTAACAGTTTTCAAGTTTTTTCTTTTCTTTGACAAAAATCCACGACTTTTACGGGATAACATCGTGGAAATGAACGAAAATCACAAAAATAAAACAAAATACATATACAACCTATTTGGTGTATAGGTAACTCTATAATGAAAATATTATACGTAATTGGTAGTTGGTAGGAACTAGGTATAATATTTTTATTTTATTAGATACCTAGTGGTAGTAGACACGAGCGTCTAGAGACAGCGCCTCTTATCTTATACTATTTTCTTATCAGGTATCACAACATGCTATCTCCACCACAGAATATTTTGCGTCTCCACAATATCACTTAATACTTATTAATTAACTTAACATAAACTAAACAGAATTATATTTTAATTTATATTATGTCATTTAAGTTTGTATGTATTAATTCAATAAAGCATTATTTATTTTTATTTGTTAATAAATAAAAGTGCCTATTGTACACAAAGAAAAGGCAATGTTATTAATAATAACAAAAAGTCATCAGGTACCTACTGAAAACGGTAAAACAATAACTGAAGAAAAATACATAAATAAATATTAATAAGTGTTAAACGTTTATAATTAAAAATATTGATAAATATAAATAAATTACCACTAATAATATGAAATTGATTTTGCCGAATCTGCGTTTTTTGGTTTTCAATGTCTAATAACATTAAAAATTTAGTTAATTAGAATAAATCAAAGTATTTAATAAACTTGTTCGTTATGAATTCAATAATATTAGGTCTAGAAATCTAAAAAAAAAAAAAATTTATAATATACAACAAAAATATAAACTTGTTATTTTTATTAATATTGTGTATAAAAGCATTAAAAAAATAAAATAAAATAATATATATTAAGAGTGTTTGTCGTTACCTATGTCTAGATAGCATTTTTTCTATAGAAGTAGGCATACATATTGTTATAAAAGTATTACATTTACACATTACGAATGTTCTGAAAATTAAAAATATTAATGATTTTTGGTGGGTAGATAAATAGCATATTAAACAAGTAAATTATATTATGAATAAATAATATTATATTTGAATTTTGTTTATAACCGATTCTATAAGTCGAATTGATATAAAATAATAGCAACATTGTACGATACTGATAAGTTGATAACTGATAAAAATAATATATGATAAGAGGCGCTGTCTCTAGACGCTCGTTAATATAACATGGGTATTTTAGTGATGGTATCCAAAGAAAAGCAGTAATACTACAATGACGATATATATATATATATATATGCGTCATCGGTACCAAAAGGGTTAATAAAGATAATGTCATTTTTCAAAATTTAGCGTTTACCAGCCGCTTATCTCGTTATTAAGACCGTATGTAAACATTACGCACGCACATAATATAATATATTATGAGTTATGACAGTTGCACATGAACACCAATAGAGACCTCATCGTGGGTAAAACACGATGTCGTCGGTTGTGGACCGTAGACGTGAGAACTGCACTGGTCCAAAAGACAGGTTGATGTAGGGGTGCGGTCGCGAATAATGTAACAAGACGATTATCCCTCAACCGGATCGTATAATAATCTCGAACCTAACCCTTTCCCAACAGTCCCCGGGCGATAGGGCTGTACGCTACAGGTAAACCAACGTGTGCCACAGATATGAAACTTTTTTAGGAGAAACGAAAATGTGTTTTTTTTTTTTTTTTGCAGTTGTACTGTATTTTTGCACGGCATAGACAAAGTAACGAAAGTCCATTTAGGAGCTATTAATCACTATTAAGAGGATTCTGCACACCCGCATTATATATAGCCGTATTAAAATACATTCACGCTCTATAACTTTTCTCTCTGCAGTAATCGGATGAGATTCAACATTCGCACAAAATATGAACAATGACAATATTTACTATACCGTAGAGTGGAGATTTTTTTAGCTAAAATTTTTTTTTTATGTATAAATTTTAAAATTTCACCATTTTCAATCGCCGATCTTAGGCTTTCGAAAAAACATATTGACAAAAAACTCCTCCGCGTAACAGCATAGTAAATACTCCGGTCTTTCTTAATTTGTATAATATTTTACTCTGCGATTATACAGAGAAAAGTTGTTATTGAGCGTGAACGTGATTTTTAACAAATATCGTGATAACACAACAATAAAAATGACACATGACACGTGACTATTTTTAAATTGTTGGATTTTAATTTTTCTTAAAATTTCATAAAAATTGCTTATACAAAACCCCTTAAAAATCGTACCCCTCGTGTATATGCCATACGATAATATACCTAACAATTTTGGAGTTACAAAATTTTAGCACAACGTATACCCATTTAATATCAAACATTATGCAAAATCGGACTTAATTCATTTTAAAAGAAAGTGGACTTGCGTTATACTTTACCTGTGGCAAGTCACTCTGTGCCCTTTAGAGCTCTTTAAGAGGGGGTGAATTGGGGTAATTGAAAAATAAAGGGCTAATTCCTATTCAAAATCAATTTTTTTAAACTTCTCAAATAATAATTAAAAAAATTCAAGAAGGGGCCACGTGCCCCCCCCCCAAAAAAAAAAAATCCTTTCCTCGTAAATGTTATGAAAAATTCGAATATTTTTTTTTCAAAATTAAAATTGGTGACGTTTTGATAGAATTAGAATCGTTCTGTTTGAGTGAAAAATATACATTTTTTCGTGGTTATACAATAAAATATAGCTGACATGTGCACGCCGATGCGTGTAATGGCTCCTCGTATACCTTTGATGCGGGTTGCTAACATTAATGATCACGTACGCCTCATACAAACACAAAATCGTTACAAGGAATGTATAATAAATTGCCTAAGTAATACTCCTTAATATTGTATGCTGTGAAGGCCTCTTAAAAGACAACATATTAGATACAATCTAATTAGTTTCTTGTTCTTCTCTTATTGTATAAGTAGCACGGTATCTAATGTACAAATATCGAATAATGAAACTATAACAATTAAAAAATATTAAAATAAATGTTAAAAGTATTCTAAAATTGGTCTCATACCTGCATCACTTTTTATTATTGTGTAATCACGACATTTATTCAAAAACCACTTGTAGCATTTTGATCTCAGTTTCATCAAAAATTATGACAAAAGAGAAACAATTACCGAGCATAGAGTTTTTGTTCGATAAATAGATTTAAACATCTAAAATTTGTGATTAAAAAACGTCAAATTTTCAAATTTGTAAAAAAAATGGAGGCTAGGGGAAAGTTTCTCCAGTCCCACCCATATATAAAATCGTATTTCGAGATGGGAATTTCGTATTAAGAATTCATAGGAATTACCTACACACTAAATATACGTAAAAAAAAAAAATTGCAAAAAGTGGATTATTACTTATGGGGGAGAAATGTTTTTCCAGCCCACCCATAGAAAATCGTATTTCGCAATGGGAATTTCGTTGTAGGAATTCATAGGAATTACATACTAAAATATATTCGTAAAAAAAAAAACATAAAATCGTTAAAAGTCGATTATTACCCATGGGGAGGAGCTGGGGGAAAGTTTCTCCAGTCCCACCCATATAGAAAATGGTATTTCGGAATGGGAATTTCGTCGTATACATAGGAGGAATTCATAGGAATTACATACTAAAATATATTCGTAAAAAAAAAAACAAAAATCGATTATTACTCATGGGGAGGAATGGAAGGAATGGAGGCTGGGGGAAACGTTTCTCCAGTCCCACCCATATATAGAAAATGGTATTTCGCGATGGGAATTTCGTCGTATACATAGGATGAATTCATAGGAATTACATGCTAAAATATATTCGTAAAAAAAAAATACAAAATATCGCAAAAATTCGATTATTACTCATGGGGAGGAATGGAAGAAATGGAGGCTGGGGGAAACGTTTCTCCAGTCCCACCCATATATAGAAAATGGTGTTTCGCGATGGGAATTTCGTCGTATACATACATAGGAATTACACGCTTAATACATTCGTAAAAAAACGAAAAAAAAATCTCGAAAAGTCGAACGGGTGTACGGGGTTAGGGTGGGGTCGGAGAAACACGCCGCACGTCGAAAACCCCGCCGCGGCGGCCCGTTCTCGCGCCCACCATATCGCGTATAATATTTGGACGGAGACCGGGCCGCTCGCGCTCTTCTGCGTTTGTCCGTTTTCGCCCCGCGGAAGACGGCGCCGACGAAAAACGTTGGCCGTCTCGAGAGGCGCGCGCGCCTCCCCCCGCAATTTCCCTGCGGCAACCTGTGGTGGTGGCGCGCGGCCGCCCCGGCACGGCCACGCATTCCGTCGCCAAGCGTCGTCAGACCATTGCGCGACGCTCGCACCGACACACGCCGCACCCGAACATGGTACACTGGACGTTCGTCGCCGGACTGGCTGTCCTGGGCCTCGTCGTGACATCCGCCGCCCCGGCGGCCGGTGCCGTCAACGGTAAGACGCACGCCTGCCGTAGACACACTACTACTACTACTACTATATATATATATTATGCTGTATTATAATGCGCGCGAAAATTTTCTCCCCGATTTCACCCGAAATTTTCCGAAAATTCGAATAAACATTTTATTTTCCTATATAGGTTACGAAAAAATAATGATAATCATGCGAGGTTTTAACCGCCGTCGGTCGTACCGTATACTCTGTACCGTATATATTGTCGTTATCACGTCTTTGTGTGTGTGTGTGTGTGTGTGTGTGTATAAATGTTTTATTATTATTATTATTATTATTTCGCAACACGTGCGATTTTTAAGCGGTTCTGTACGGGCAATTTTTAAGAAATATTATGAAGAAAATTTATATTTACGTACATTTTAAAATTAATCTAAAAATAACCCCGTACCCGTATCGCTTTTTATTGTTCTGTGATCACGAAATAACAGACCAATATAACCGTGACGAAATCGTGGAACTGTAGTGGAGAGTCGGATTTACAATCCGTGAACAGATTTGAATGTGTCGGCCCGTCTTCAATCTACGGATCGATCGAGGCGTTTTTCTTTACTATTACTACAGATTAAAATAGGTATAATCAATGTTTAAAATTTTTGATTTTTAACGATAAATAACACGACTAAAAAATAATATTAAAATTAACGCCTCGATCGATCCCCAGAAGAGACAAACCGATGAATTCCAAAAACAGTTTTCAGAATTGAAATCCGACTTTTCAAAGTTCCACAGGTTTGTCACGCTTTTAGGTCGATTTTTCGTTGGTGTTGCGGCCTCTTAATATAATTACTCTACAGCCAAACTTTAAAAATTTTCACGAAAAAAAATTTTCATTTTTGTTACGATATATTACATTCAGTACAGAGGACGCGTAGCATTTGCCGCCGTTTCAAATTCGTATTGCGCTAAGACAATGCTAGATTTGTAATTTTATCTTGCGCATATAATTGCGTAGGTATTTCGAGTGTTTTTTTTTTTTTCGTTTTTAGGACTTATTTCCTCCATTTTATACTTTTTAAAAACATATTATATTTTTCGTTTAGTCAATAACTCGATCGTATAATACGATTCGACGGCACGTTTTCCCTAAAAAATTTTGCATTTTATTTTTGACGATTAGAAGAAATTTCTGTAAGTTTATAATTAAAACAAAGTAAAAAAAAAAAAAAAACATTTTTAATATAACCAATATTTATAATATATCGTTTAAATATAATACGAATATTAATTTCATAATGTACCTATATTTTTAATATATATTTCGGGTTTTTAAGTATGCTCAATTTGTTATTTTATTTTGCATATTATATATATAAATGCTAATTTTTTAGGTGTTCGAGTGCATATTTGGTGACCTTTAAGGTCTACAAGTCCTCTGCCCTAACTTTTTATACATATAGGTATACACTATAATATTATAATAATACGATGATATGGTCCGCTTTTTAATTTTTTTTAAAATTTTGAAAAATAAACGAATAATTATATAAGTTCCCTTACACCCTCGGTTTGACTACAATACAGATTGGACGCTGCGATCGGCGTCACAACGTACTTTTACAACGTGCCCGTTTTAAATAATACGCACGGACGATTCTTGCATTCAATTTCGACATTTGAATAGACGACAACGTGTCACGCGTGCCCCGGGGACAAAAATATACGAGCCTAAAAAGCGAAATTACATAGGTTCTGAATAGCCAGTACCGGGTTGAGGGGGAGGGGGACTTTAGATAAATTATTTATTTACATTTCATCTTATCCAGATAACAAATAACGGTAAGTTGTCTAAATAATTATCTTGGACAAAAATTTCTCCTATCTGAGTACATTTATCTAAATCATATTGTTATGTAGATGCATTTTCAAGTAATATAGGTACAAGAGTGTCGCTCTTTTACTCAAAACGTACGCGTTTATGTGCAACACAAATGTTTGTTGTGTAAATTGTTGTGTGTAGTGTATATAATGCTCGTGTGTCTTTATGATTTTCATCATATTTTTGTGTGTCGCCGATAACGCGACTGCAATGGCCGCGGTTGTTCGGTGATGCGAACGAGGCTTACATCACGCGCCAATCGTGTAAAATGTACTTACGCGCAGTATATTTTCGGCAATGGAAACACGAGAATTGTACGAAATAAGTATTAGGCTTTTCATTGTATGTATATTAAGTAGGTAGTATAGGTTTAAAGTATTAAGTTAATATTTCATTTTTGATTTTTATATAAATAAATTGTTATTATTTTATAATATATATATATATCTATTATGCACTTTTTGGGTTATTGATTTTGATAAAACGTCTTTACATTTTAGAAAATAATGTTTTCAAATTCAAAAATTATTATCTTCTTTTTTTATCTCGATAAAAACGAGTTTATCATATATTACATCCAGATAAATATTTCTGGTTCATCTTTTATCATTATCTGGACCGGTATAGCTTCCCTATCCGACGCTGTTCAGTGTTCATACCTATAATAGCTGTTTATCTTATAGTTTGCAAACAAAATATTGGAATGATATTAGTCTACCGCACACCACCCAATATTATAGGGCTGTCGATTGATACCCCTGTACTCCTTCGTGCGCGCCACTGCAACAATAAACAATAGGTACCTATATATATTATATTATACACCTATATAAAGTAGCAGTAGCGTAAGTTGAACCAGTTGCAGTAAGGGGTAAAAATTAAAAAAATTATTTAAAAATCTCGAAAAATGTAAAATTAAAACTCCATTTTTAAATTCTCTAATATATGGTTCAAATTTTGTACTTGGAAAGCATTGCCTAAGACCACCCACTAAAAAATATGTTTTGCATTAAAATCCGCATCTTAGTTATTAATTATTAGTTTATTGTTATTTTTGTTAATAATGATAATTTCTGAGCTTCGCAGAAACCATTAGGATTTATGACCAAATTTGATTACGGCGTTTTCGTTTGTGTTATTTTCACAGATTTTAGAAATTTTAAATTTAAACATTTTCGAGGGGGGGTTGTATATATAAAAATTGAATCTCAGAGTCCAAGTATCGTTAGAAAATGACGCATGTTTTTAATAATCATAATCAAGTGTGAATTAGGTATAAGTAAAATAAATACGAGTTTGCCAGAATAAAATTGGGAAATTATTATTTTAATAGCAGTTAATCGAATAATTAAAAACGAACAAGAATTTAATGAATTAAATTTATATAGTTTTTAAATAATTTTAACACCTAATTTGTAATTAATACTCTGTATTTATTATTTTTTGAAAATTTCAATAATTTCGTATTAAAATGAAATGAGGATAAGATATAATAATAATGTACTATAATCATAAAACTAGTTTATTTACTAACTTTATAGCTCTATGATCTATATATAATATAGTTAGTGCTATGCGTAATAGTAGATATATAAAAAAATTAATAAATTGTAATATAAATTACGACAATACGACAGAAACCTAAACTGTACCATTTTTTCTAAAATTATATCACTTTCGTAAACACGCTGTGCGTCATCTATGCTACTATAATTCCTATGAGTTATAACTTACAATTAATAAACTGTGATTTCTGCTTATGAAATCATAATATACTAAATTTAATATATACTTACAAAATTAATAAGTGCATACGTGTATAGTGTCATGTTGTATACCTTATACCTTATACCTACATACTTATCTGATATCATTATATTATTATCACTTAATTATATACCCAAATGTATTTTTAAATAAAATATATATCATACAATATAACAATGTATATTATAAAAATAATAAAATAATAATATATATATATATATATATATATATACGCAAAGGTGCCCGCAGGGGGGGACAGAGCCATATGACCCTCCCCGCGCTTTTTGAGCCAATGTTTATATAGGGTGTACCTATTTTAATAAATATATTTAAAAGTTTTTTTTTTTCAATAAAAAATCATTATTTATGTAAGTACTAAATAATAATAATTTGAAATTTTGACTATTGTATGATCTATTATCACGATTTATCGGCCTCCGCAAAATAATTGCGGATTATTGACAAATGCCATTTTAAAATTGTGAACATTTTATAAAAGTAATGGTATTTGAAAAGACAGGTTTACATAATATTATACATAATAAACTATGTTATTTCTTATGAAATATACATACATACATAATATATAACTTATAAGTATTGTGTCCCAACCCGGAGCTGTCCCGAAGAAAAAATTTTAGTGGGATAAAAATGTGAAAAAAATAGTATTTCTTCAAAAACTTAAAATAAGCAAAAAAAAAATGTAATTAACACTATTTTTTCAATTAAAATCGTAATAAATTATAGTTTGCCGACTTAAAATTCCGAAAAATATCTCATTGCTGCATAATTTTCTAACAAAATTCCAAAATACTTTATTTAAAACGTGAATAAGCAAAAAAAAAAACCATCGACTTTTTCTATTATTTTTCGACTACTATTCAAAGTAGGGGGGGTGAGACACCTCCCTCTCGAAGCGGCCCTGCCCCTCCCGGTTGATATTTTTGCGGGCGCCCTTGAATACACATGAATAAATCGTTTATGTTGATTTAAAAATTGTATAAAATTTTACTTACCTACTTGATAACACCTGACAATCACGACGATTTACAGTAAAATAAATGACAAACAAAAACGATAATACGAAATACAAATATCAAATACAAAAAATCCAGGCAAACCGGCTGCGAGCACGCTTGTGTAATCTTATATAACCTAACATATGTAAAAAAAAATTCTGGAATATTGTTCAAAACAAGTTTTTATATTACTGCTTTGAAACACGTAATTTTGTACTTGAAAATATACTAAAAATATAGTTATTAATAATATTTTGAAAACTGATAAATTTTTTTTTATTGTATTTTTTCTAAACATTGAATATTTCCCCACTCCCTCCCCCGCTACTACGCCACTGATTATCGTATTGTATATACCAACAGTAAATACAAAATATCTATCTTAACGTAAGAAAGTTGATAAGTACGTAGTAATATAAGGCATATTTTTCCTTAATCTTTGAACATTTTTGAGTTTCCAAGTCATATGTCATGGACTCAACGTTTCATAATGTTCCAACTTTTTTCAGACATATATTTTGTTGGTTTCCCACAAAAATAAATATCACAACGATTCTATTATATAATATATGTATTTCGTCAAATAAAATAACATGTACATAAAATACATAAAATCCTTCATTTTAAATCATTTTTGTAGACTGAATTTTCAAAAAAGTCACTTGCGTTTTCATTATACATAATTTGTATATACCTATACTAAAAGATCTTATTTATTTGAAATTAAATATACTTTTATTATTCCACCATTTTTTTTTTTGTTTTTTATTTTTTGTATAGGCACGGCAATTTGTGGTGTATTTAAATATTATTTTATTCCGTCTCCTTAAAAGTACCACTATAAAGATAATTCCCATCCTCTTCGTGCCCTCTACTTACTAAACATGGACCCGACTTCAGCTCAATGAATTTAATATCATTTAAATATTCGCCAATGACTTAATTATATATACAATTTACCCACTCGGACTTTTACTTAAATAGATAGAACCTACTTATATTTCGGGCGATGTTCTTAATGAATGCATTTAGACACTCCGTAAACGAAATATTATAATAATATGAGAATAACGAAAATATTAAAGATATTTTTAAACTTATAGTTTTATTTTTATGTGCCCTAACCTAAATTAAAACGGAATAATTTTAAATAATTTAAACATTTATTTTATGTAGATTAAATTTTTAAGAGTACCTATACGAGAATTTTCAATTATAAAGCCATAAACTATATAGTTTTGTTTTTCCGTGTAAAACGCATTTGATTTATATTTATAATATATTATTTTATATATATAATTAAGAAAATTATAGTTATGTAAATATTATACTCGATATATAATTACTTATAGTGATATAATATACATATATATATATATACCTAATTATTACTATGCGAGTATTTAATGTTTTATAATGCTTTATTTATGCTATATTTTGTCATAAAAATGTATGAACTGTAAAAGTAAAGAAATAATGATTATTTTTCTAGAAATTTCAAATAAAAGTCTCGAAAACAAAATGACGCATTTAACGCAAGTAAACTAATCAAGTATAATTAAGTACTTATAAAATAACCTATATATGGTATACCTACCTACCATACTATAATATAATAAATGTTTATCAATCACGTTTTGAAAAAGAATATATGAATGATACTGATCAGGCACCTAGGGGTGCGTTCAAGTATTGCGTAAGCGCCTAGTGAGAGGGAAGGGTTCTATCGTTTGCTTACATTTGATGACAATGGGGAGAGGGTAGAACCATGCTATGACGTCAGCAGTAACAAAAAAAAAAAATCTAAATATGTAACAAAATTTTTTATTTATTTTTAATTAATTCATATGAAATTTTAGATTCTGAGCGTAACGATGGATCTAATGGTTTTATAATAATATGATGTTTATTTTTTTATTTATATTTTTTTCTGTTAACAAATTTACTGCCAAAAGGAGTGCTCTCCGATCTTTACAAGCTATTACCCGGTTTCCGGTAGAAAATTTCATCTAGTTGGTACTTTAGAGAGGTCATTTTTTGATTTTCTTATTAGTTTTTTAATGCGTAAGGAAAAACTACCAAAAAAATTACGAAAAAAACGGCAAAAATACGATTTCGTTAAATCCAGATTTATCATTTCTTCAGAATTTCGAAAATAATGACTTTAAAATCTTGAAATTTATATGGAATATTTAATTTAGTAATATATTTACGATAATTAAAATTTTTTTAATGTTTTTAAAATTGTAGGCTATTTATAGACATTTTAGTTTTCGAGGGTTCTATGTCCTAAAAGGGGTAAATTTGTGTTTAATGACCTGAAAATTTTACACAGCGTTAAATATACGTTACTCTAACTAAATTAAAAAAATCTCAAAAACCCGTAGTCACGATATTTTTTTATTGTCATTTAAATTTTTCCGACATAATTATAAATGTTGAGGTATTTAAGTCTAAATAGTTGATGAAATGAGATTTTAAGACCTGAAAAAATTTAATATAACGTTAGTTGTGCATTAATGTAACTTAATAAAAAAAAAAAACGACGGAAAAAAAGTATTTTAGATTCTGAGCGTAGCGAGGGAGCTAGTGGTTTTATAATGATGTTTATTTTGTTTTTCTCTGTTAACAAATTTACTACCAGAAGAAGTGCTCCGATCTCTACAAGTTTACATGGTTTCCTATAGAAAATTTAACCTAGTTGGTACTTTAAAGAGGTAATTTTTCGATTTTCTCAACAGTTTTTTAATACGTAAGGAAAAACTAGCAAAAAATGACGAAAAAAACGGCAAAAATACGATTTCGTTAAATCCAGATTTTTAATTATTTCTTCGAAATTTCGTAAGATCATATTTATTTCTACATTTGATCTTCGATGTAATGTTAAACATAGGTATAGGTACTGAGTACATAACTAATATTAAGAATTATGAATACTTTATCGAAGCTTTATCAGAATTTTAATAAAATTTAAATTTTAAATATCAGAATCGTTTTATTGAATGCAATGATTTATCATTGCTTTCAAATGCAATACATCCACCAATAGTATACTGCCCAGTAGCGAAGCGCATACACCCCTACCGACACCCAAACGAGCGATGTGCACCATTTTTTCATTTTTCATTTTTTAATAGTGGGAGGGGTCATCGGACATATGCTGACTTAATAAAGTAGTGGGGGGGGGGTCGTATATTTGCGGACAATTGGTGACGATGGGTAGGAGGGGGATTAAAAAGGTCAAAAATATGTTGACGTAATACTTGAACATCGTCCCACCTGTTTACTGCAGTCGATCTAACTCGATATTTTGCCCGACTCTTTGTTTTCTATCGTAAAATCAAATTAAACACTATATATAACACAGATCTAAACGAAAATGTCTTTTATTTAGAAAAAAAAAAAAAAAAACATTAGGTGTATACAATTTTAAAACATTTTTTAATTAATTAGATTTACAATATGCAATTATTTAAATTAGATTATAGCGGTGTAACACGTGTCGTATATATGCGTATATAGTGCCTATATATTGCCTTCAATATAACCATCAATTAGTCACCTGAAACTGTCCACTAATTAATTTTATCGTGACCGATCTCAATAATAATATACGTACGTCGTTATGCACATTGTGATGAATATAATATATTATCATCTATAATTCATGTGTACCTTATATTTCCTTCGTATAATGATTAACTCGTTGCTCGACAATGCACTTATATTATAAAAATTGATTTATTCTGTATGACGCGTCTAGGCGGACATGAATATTTATTATTAGATTAAATTTTTTTTTTTTTTTTTTTTTTTAGAAGTTTAATTATAAAATAATGAAAAGAAATTATAATAATGAAAAAAAATAATTAATTAAAACGTAAAATTATATTACGCAATTTGTTTTACGGACCACGATATTATTAAATATGAATTTAAAACGAAATAGTATAATGTATAGGTAAGGGGGCGTTCAAGTATTATACGTAAGCGATTAGAGGGATGGGGCGGGGGATCTGTCGTGTGCCAGCTTACATTTGCTGACGAGGGAGATGGGGGATTTGAGCCACGCTGACGTCAGAAGGAATAAAAAAAAAAAATAAAAACAAAATAAAAATATGTACATAAATGTGTAACAAAATTTTTCATTTATTTTCAATTAATTCATATAAAATTCGGAAAATTTTTTTATTTTTCATTTCAATAGACGAAGGGGGGGGGGAAAGTCGGACATTTGCTGACAAAGAGGGTCTAAAGAGGCCAAAAATGTGCTAACGTAATACTTGAACGTCCCCTAATCAGTGTTCGAATTTGTGGGGAGGTGGTTCATAGGGGGATAGAACTCCTCTATATTATTTATTAATATTTCGAGAGTACCCTTACTATGTATTTTTTTTTTTTTTTTTTTTTTTTT
The DNA here is from genome assembly GCA_025469235.1 of Pemphigus obesinymphae. Taxonomy (NCBI): domain Eukaryota; kingdom Metazoa; phylum Arthropoda; class Insecta; order Hemiptera; family Aphididae; genus Pemphigus; species Pemphigus obesinymphae. Next base: position 13,037 of record JAIPRL010002407.1, on the reverse strand, counting down.
TTTACGGTATACGAGTTACATAGTTTGAAGCAACGCTCGTTTATTGTATGGCCGACAACACCACTTCTTCTATTTTTCCAATTCGAAGCGCCGGTGATAATAATATGTTTATAACAATTTATACAGACAAATATGAATATAGTTTTCGTTTAACAAACAATACATTTTATTTGATAATATTGTCCTTAAAGCGTGATTATTAAATGTGCACGAGTAATCCCAAAAGCTGTATTATATTAACAATAGTTTAATGAATTTATCTTTTGTACACCGAAAAATGTCTATGAGCTCATAGCAGAACAAAACGTAGTCGGTATATTATATATAAGCCATTTCGTAATATTTTCATTTATAAATAATGTTTGTTAAAATGAATGGTTCACAATAGATTCTAAAATAATATTAAAGTTCAAAAACTCGTTTATAGAAAATATACTGTATAAATTCTCATATTCTTCAAAATGTTTCGAACATTTAATTAAATGACATGATATTATATAGAACTTTGTAAAATTGTATATTTCAAGTAGTATAATCTATATACTATTATTATATTGTTATATGATAATTAACGTAACTATTTATTAAACATTTTTAATTGTTGTTAAATAAAAAAATGAACGAACTTTTTCAAATTGCTATAGTAGCGAAAAATTCGGTCGGAGACACGACCGCAGTGAAAAACTTGGAACACTTTTTAATGAAAACTTTTTAAAAATTAATAATGTTCATGTTTATATAATATAACTTGTAATACTCTTTTTTGTTCGACGTTATTTATGTCGAAGATGGTAAAAAAAAAAAAATATATATACACAATGTAATACATCTAAAATGAACAAACATTTCGAATCGGAAAATTTCGATCAGAAACCAAAAACGGGGAAATTTAGACACATTTTGATTGATAATTTTTAATTTACAAAACCCCAACGAACCTACTCCCATTGATTCATTTTAGAATGAGATTTATTAAAAAAAATATTTCATAATTTTCGATAAGACCAAGAGTTGGGAAGATACAGATTAAATTTTAAATTTACTGATTTTCTACACTCGAACACAATCACTTATAGTCGAAAATAATTTAAATGTTGACTTGTCCTTTTAAAATTGGTTTGAAAAAATTTTTAAATAACTGAAATTATTATTATTTAATTTCTATTGGTTGATCGGATTTTTATTTTCAGAGTACAGCTAATATGATTTTAACTGAAAAATTATCTTTTAGCTCTTCTCTATTCTAATATATATTATGTAAATTTTCGAGAATGTAATTTAGCACAAATTGACGTGTATTTCAATTCATATGGCTTATAAATTCACATATAATTCGTACTGACATAATTTCCGACTTTTCCAAATTGGTTTTAATTGAATTTATTATTTAAAATCCGAAGAAATTAATAATTATTTGTATAATAGACCAGTCACTTGATCAAACATCAAAATGTCTTGTACAGGAAGGGATTGATTATGAATGAACTAATATATGAGAACACCTGAATACTGACAATAGTAACTTGAACTGTCGAATAAATCCGAATTCATATGAAATAGACTATGGGCATAATGGGGATATATTCTATTAAAATATATATGCTGATATTATAATGCAATAACTGTATTTCGATACTCGATATCTTGATTGGATTCTCATTAATGCACTCATTAGCAAATAATAAACAAAACCGTTACATAAGCGTAATTATTGTAACATTTTTATGGTGGCAGTAGCTCTATTCTGTAACTCGATATAAAACCCGTTATCGACAACTTTCGACACGTTAAGATAACGAAATTACTACTATCGAATAATTATCAATAGAGATAACAGATTTATAACGAATATTATACACTATAGTTATGGTGTCGAAAAATAACTGATATCGTATCGGGCGGTGAGAATCGGCCGTTAAGCGTTATTGAATTATAAAGCATGTTGTAATTCATCATCATCACATATTATTTGGTTCACAAGCTCCAACTTATATTTCACTCTTACCATTAATGATTAACTATGAGTTTATAATGTTTAATGTTTATATTCATATTGTTTTCCAAGCTATGGCGTTGTACTTTTTGGCTTTTTGGGAGTTGGAGGTCTTGGAAGAAAGATTCAGCAAAATTGTGATGTTTAACTAATAATATTTTATATTATGTTAAACGAATAAATAGAAAGTACGAGTAGGTAGTCGATTATCAATAATATAAGTAGGTACATAGAATTTGAAGCCGCTATCTTCATAATAAAATAATTATGATAATAATCAAAATAAAAGTTTTGTTAAATATAGGTAGTGGACATCGATTATTATTGTATACAATATGATTAATATTATAGTAATATACTAAAATTTTAAAATTTTGTTACATCAAATACAGTATGCGTAAAATTATAAACACTCGCCTATACTTCATAAGATAAGAAGCACTTATCGAATTGATTCGTTAAAAAAGTATCGAGTTACAGAAGAGAGCCGCAGGGAGATCTAAAGCGTTTTTTTTTTTTTTACTAACCTCTTAAAAAACAATGATTAAAAACATAATACCATGAGATTTTATACTAAATATATGTTTACTGCTTATATCAATAAATATGTATATAAATAAACAAGTTTTAAATTACGATGTAGGTGTACAAAAATAATCAATTAAAACAACATTTTATAAAAAATGCTCGAATTATTACAAAACGTATTAGTTATTATCAATTCTGTTGTAAATTCTGAACCGAGAGAAGAATCTCTTGGTTTTACAATGAGGTAATTCAAAGGATATGCAAGCGTAAATGAAAACTATATGAAAATATTAATACCAGAGACTAATAAATTGAAATATGCACCAAATATTTACTTGTAATTACATAATGATATTGACGTGATAAAATTAAACATTTTTGTGTTTTTTTTTTTTTACCGAATTTTTATAATTCATAAAAATATTGGGAAAAAAGGAAAACCACCAAAATTAACGGAAAATTATCGGGTATAAATCAGGAAAAAAAATACTACCTACCCACATCGCTCAGAGTCGTTTGTTGAATTGAATATTTCTAATATAGGTTCTACAACAGATTCAATATCATTTAGAATTGTTTCCAAATAACACAAATTTTAAAAATTAACTTCCAAAATATCAAGGGAGACCTTCAAATTTTACTAGAAAGGCAGCCGCCCCCTCTCGTCGTCCCCCTCCCCATTTTACGCCTATATGCATAAGTATATTTTTTAATGAGGCATACGCGATGCCTAATTATATCGTTCTGTCCTTATGTTTCGTATATAGTCATAGTCACCAAGAAAGATTATTGGATTGACAATCGACCGTCCGTACGATATGTCGGTCATATAATTATTATAGAAACACGGAAACCGGGAAACTTAACAGTCAAAGGGTATGCATTTCCTAACAACCTAAAATTGTCAGCACAAATGGCCGGACCCATTTGCGCTCACAATTCGTTACCGTGGTTACTAATGCCAATGCTTACAATTATTGTACTTATGAATTGTATTTTATTATTTGACTTCCGTGTGTAAAATGTTCTAAATAAAAATATTTACCTATAAAAAACAAATAATTTTAAACATTTGTATGGAATTAGTTCATGATTTGAATTAAAAAGTAAAAAAAAAAAAAAAAACTAAAAGTACGTAGAATAATCGGAAATTTAGCACGTCCGCAGAGTGGTTCTATATCTTAACGCATATTTGTATAATTTAACTGTAAACTCGTATAGGTAACAAAAGAAAGAGGACACTACATAGTACATATTCGTTTTTTAAAGAATCGTGTATAGAAAACTTTTAAGAAATTCTTAAAAATATAAAAAAATGACAATTTAAAAGTGATTTAAAATTGGTCCCGTTCTCTACCACTTTTTATTGTTTTGTAATTGTGATATTTATTTAAAAAAAAAAAAAAAAACATATTTACTCAAAAGTGTTAAAATGGATATTAAAGTAATTTTACATTAAAAACACCTATCATCAAATCAATAAAGAACAATATTTTGGAGTGAACCTCGTTTAGATTTTTTAATTTGTTAATTTAAAAAATTTTAATTGTATTTTTAAAATGTCAGATATTCTTACATTTTTAAGCTTTAATAACATTTTTCAAAACAATAAATTCGAAATTCCAACCGAGGTTTACTCTATGATTTTGTCCTCTATCGATTTAATAATAAGTACTTTAATTCTAAAATCATTTTAAGAATTCGTTTTAAATGTTTCGCTTAAACATGTTTTTAACTGCTGAAAATCATCGATGTAGCGAGCGTCCTCTTAAGAAACACAGTACTCCGCAGCCCCTAAAAATGAGTGTAGTACGAAAAGTTGAATGTGTATAACGCAATTAGTAAGTCTGTTATTCAAATTAACCAATTCTATATTTTTACATACTATAATGTTGATGAGAAAAATAAAAAAGGCCATCCTAAGAAAGGAATAGATGAAATGAGTAGTACGAAAATTATAATATTTTACGTGTTTTTTGGTCGTCAAATTTAGTCTTGCAACTGATATATATATATATATATATGTATATTATATTGAATTAAAGTAGTTAAAATGTTTATGTGAGTAGAATCGATGACGGTACGATACGAGCGTCAGTGAGTCAAGTCAATCATTTTTTTTTTTACAGTGGTAAAAAAAAAACACTATTACAGATGAACAATTTTAACTCGGGTACATTAAAAGTTTATTTATGTATATAAAATGCAAAAAGTCTCGAAATGTCGAGAGTAGTTGCTAAAAAGTGAAATAATATTTTATCTCATTCGATCCTCGTTTAAAAAAAAAAAAGTACGTTATTTTCATTGAAAATAATAATATGTTACCTATATTCTCAATCCTACGCCTGCTTACTACCTGTATGACTATGATGACGCTTGATATTATCAAAATTCAATATTATTGTTCAGGAATTAATGTTTCCGTTTACGGAGTACTTTAGAATTTTTGTCGAATATCGGTTTATCTCAATTTTATTTAACTGAGAATTATAAGCGAGTAATTGATTTTGAAACATTTTTTAATTCAACCCTAAACAAGTAAAAAAAAAAATTATCTAAATAATTTAAGAAAAATATCTCTATATGGGTAATATTATCAAATATCAAAAGTGTCCTCCATACGTGGTTATATTGTATATAATATTTTATAATATATATATATATTTATTTTTTTTTTTGACAAATTGCAATTGAAATTATAATTTTGAAAAAATTTCGATCTCACATTACTTTTTAAAAAATTAACAATCAGTGTTCATGACAGCTTTTTAGGGAATAGAGAAACAGACACAACGGAACATAAAGTTTCAAACCTTTATAGTAGAAACGTATATAGGCCGGTTAATATAAGGATGGGATGCGCACTTCGCTTATCGGATAAGATACTGGTGGTGAATATACTGAATTTTCTGAAAACAATACTCATATCTACCAAAAGACTTGACACTGAAAGTTTCAAAAACCCGTTAAAATGGATAGTTCTTTGTATTTCTAAAAAAAATTTCAAATTTTCACGGAGTATGTACTCGTATTTTACTATTATATCGGTGAGTATGTCATAATATTTTCAAATGTTTTTTTACAAAAATATTTTTTAACATGTTTAAAAAGTATAAAAGGTAATATATAGGTATATGGGTAATGTTGCAATGAGCTTCGCTTAGAAACGTTTTATCGAAAGAAATGATGTAATATATCAAAATGTATTAAGTTATATACGATATATCTATACCTAATATTAGTATAACCTGTGAAAATTTCAAGTTTCTTATACTATTATTATTAGAAATACGAGGAAATAACCATTTTAACCTTTGTTCCTCCACTTTTCGCTAGTTTTTCATTACACGCTTATCGAAAAAATCGAAAATTCGAAAAATATGATATAACAATGGGGTCAAGTATTGTTGTCGGAATTTTGTTTCAGGCCAAGAAGTCCTTTCGACAAAATCCAAAATATCTACGTCAACCACTAAGAATTTATATCTGATATAATATATTATTTCCAACAAGTTTTATTTTATTTATACTCGTTCGATTAAATGTAGGACATGTTTCAATGAATGTTTCTATAAAAATGGTATATATATTTTTTTTTACAATATAAAAAACGTTAGAAATGTAATTATAGAAACTGATCACAATGTCGATAAATAGTATTTTATTATAGTGAATCGTTTATAATTCTGAAAGTAACGTAATATGCAAGCGCGTACATATACACTGAACCAAATATATCTGTGATTTCAATAAAAATATGGATTAATTTAATAATACGGTTGTTAATATAAGTTCAATAAAATGTTTGTTGACTTAGAAATAAAATATTTGTTAATTTAACAGTAAAATAACAATATCTTTTATCAATGTCTTGGGTAAAATTATCTAATTGAATACAAATTTATTTGAATTAACAAATATATTGTTAATTCAATTCTAAATATTTTGTATTCATTTCTTTCTCTCTTCTTCGTAGAACAAACGCTCATTTGTTAATCAAAATAGTCAATTTACACAGAATATTTTTTTCAATTTAATAACATATTTTATTATAATAATAAAATCTGTATTAATTTTACAAATTATTTTTATTAAATTATAACTAATACGTTTTGTGAAATTTACGAAATTAATTTGTTATATACATTAAAATAATAAAAATTGTATTATTTCAACAAAATATTCGTTTGTTAAACTTTGATTATTGCATATTGTAAATTCTACCAATGATATTTGATTCAGCGTATATAGGTATTATATATATTAAGTTAATTTCGTAAATACTATTAAATGGGCTTAGATGACTCAAAATTTGATGTATTTAAAAGAAGAGTGATTCGATTTTATATATATAAAGAGTCTTTCACTTGTGATATATAATATCGTTTACTAAAACACTATATGTTTAAACTCTTTTTTTTTTGTGTGTGTACAATATTTTTAAAATATATATAATAAAACCAACACAGTAATAATTCTGTCATTTTCCAACCTCGACACAATAAGTTAATTAATAATATTATGTATATATATAAACTTTACAACAAATACTTTTTAATTGACTATAAAACATTAAGTTTATAGTATTTAGCCTTGATAGTTATTAATTATCAACAATATATAATATTATAGGTGTATAATATTATATGTAATGCGCATTGAAGAAATATAACGATCATAAAATTGTAAGCTGATACAAATTAGTTCATTAGCAAAAAAAGAATAAAAATCTCATAAAATATCAATATATACCTATATTGAAAATAAATGTTGAAAATTTTAATGTCAAATAAATTAAAAATTATTTGGTTGTGATTTTGTATGAGAAATTAATACGACACTAATATTCTCTACCCCACCCTGTACATATGCAGGCTATATTATTACATATTTACATATTTTTGTTTTCATCCAACATAAAAAAATAACAAACAAACAATAAAAGAAACAAATTATTATTTTATTTTTATTTCTCGAAACACTGATATAGTAAGTATATTGGAATTGAAATGCAAAAACAAAATAAAATATAGTGATTAAATAGTTAATAGTGATTAAATCATAATTTTCTCTATAAACCAAATATATTTTTGAAAAAATTTTAAAAGCACAAGTCTAAATATTTGTTCTTTCTGTCTACAAGTGATGATTTTTTGGACGTATAGGTACCTAATCAGTAAATTTAGAATTTCATGTGTATCTCCGACTATTGGTCGGATCGTAAATTGTGTAATACTTTTTTCTTATACATAATGTTACTATAAAACGATTCCAGCGGTATGGGTTTGGTGTTTTAAATTTACGAAAAACTCGAAAAAAAAATTTTTCAATCGAAATATTTCTAGATATTTAAACGATTGATTTCAAAGTTCTTTATTTTGGCAAGAAAAATGACCAAATATGAAATAATTAACATATACGAGTAATTATCGCCCAATATTAATGATTTTTACTATTAAATATTAACATTGAAATAATAAAATAATGTTATACTTTGGTATATGATGGGAAATTATGTACCATATTTGATTTTATCTAAATGAAACCTCAAATCTATAGCATTTAATTCAGAGATCTATGATAATATATTTTTCTGTGATATAGAACCTGCAGGGGTTGGACTTTTGGTCCATATAATACCTCCGCCAAACGTTATTAGGTACGAGTATTAGGGCAGAGGACTATATATTATATCATTCATATTTTTACACAGTCATAATGACAGCCGAATAAGAAATAAATACGTTTTATATTTAGACGGAGTATGTATGTAATTATATTTTGGTTTTTATTTTTTACTTTAAGAGCATATATATTTCTCGTTTTTAAAAATTTTTGTTGTATATTTCATGGATTTAACAAAATGTTAACATTTAAAAAAAAAAATCAATGTTACAAATACCCAGGCCCACGCATGTACGTTTTCTGTGAAAGCCTATAAACCATATCAGATATAGCAAAAGCCAAACAATAACAAAACAGTATACTCGTATAGTGCAATATACTTCATAGTATCAGACTAACCATAAAATAGCTCGTAATTAACAAACAAAAATTGTTAAGAGGATATCATACCTACACATTTTCTGAAACTTAAAAAATCATTTTCAATTTTTTCAACTAACGAACATGTGAGAAATACAAAATAAAATACAAATTATGGCTAATAACATTATCTAGTACCCTGCTTAGCCTTTTTTTTTTTTATAAAATGTTCATTTTTTTTAAGATTTATAGTTATTTAAAAAAATCGTAAAAATGAATTTTTCAACAATTTATAAAACGTGCAAAAATGCACATATCAAAAATAAGCTACATACGATGCTGGATAATTTTGTTCTCTATCATTTATGTTTTATTTAATCTTTCTACGATATTCTCAAGTTGATTGAAAATTCAAAATGCGGAATTATGTTTTTTTTTTTAAACAAAAATCGTAATTACATATGACAATAAAAAATGATAATGACACAAGATTATTTTTAAATTACTTTAAAAATATTTTGTGAATTTTCTTCAAAATTGATAATTTTTGGTAATTTTTGGGTAGCCATAATTATTCAATTGTAATAATAATAATCGAGTTTCATTATTAATAATGACTAATGAGCGATAAATATATTGATATAACTATTGATAAACAATTGTAACCCTATAATTCTAACTGCTTCCAATAGGGATTAATATATTTTTACAAAGTTTACTTCCAACCTCGAACCATTACAGTTTACCAACTAACACTTTTGCAATAATACAAAATAGAACATGTTATAAGTTATTAAAACTTAATTTGAATTTTACCGTAAAACATCTATTTTTCTATTTGTCGGAGACATAACATCTTAAATTTTACTCGTATTTTCTTTCACAACAAAATAGTTTTTTATATTATTTTTCGACATTTTTGAACGTTAAACACAAAACTAGTTTTTTAAATGTTTTAAAATTGAAATAGAAATGAAAATCATAAAGTCCACCTAGAAATTCACAATACACATTTATTATTATATTGGTTATACTATCGTCATAACCGTAATTTCATAGTTTGATTTCAACCACGGATATAGAATATTATATTATATCCGTGATTTCAACCATGCGTTAACTAGATTAGATAAGATAAGAAAGTTATGATATAAATAAAATTGATTTGAGTTTACACCATGGTCACAGAATATATTCTGTGATACTGTTATCATCAAAAGAAAATATAATTGATAAAAAATATTTTCATTACAAAAACACTATAAAGACAAAAAATTCTAAGAAAAAAAGTCAAGGGGATGGGAGGTGAATCCCCCATATCCCCCCTGTGTACGCCACTGCTCCAATGATACAAACGTACTCGGAATTGTGGGTACATATATAAATGCTCCAGTAATGCGGTATACGGTAACACTGGTTACAGGCACGGCAGAGGAGAAGAAATTTTTTGAATCCCCGTAGCACATTCAATGGCGGTCAGAACGAGCTCGGACCGGTGGCAAAATGTGTTGCACTGAAGTATATATTATGTTATATACACTGAGGTACATTATAACATACTAAAAATAAATTTTTTGGGTAGTCCAAAATCGAATTTTGAATTGGTCATAATTCCAGGGGGAGTAAACCTAACGCCACACGGTTTTGTCTACCCCCTTTTGCTTAAAGCCCCTAAACATAGATGCTTATTAGGGGGCAGGGGAGGGACATAGCCCCTCTGGAGAATACCACAAAAAATCACTTATAGTATGTTATATACCGGAGTGTATAATACATTTTAACATCAGACCGAGTATACGATTTGACTGGTATTACATTTGCAATAACGATTCAAAAATTTTCCATAATTTATTCGCGTTTAATTCCAAAAGATCTTTGTTGCAGATAGCCTAGAAGTGGACCTGTCTCTTCGTTTATTTTTTCCTCCCTTTTTTTAAACTCAATATCCATAGGTGGCTAAGGCCATGGGGAGTTAGGGGACGGATCCTCCTGGAGAATAACTTTGTAATGGATTATTGCTAAAACTGGTAGTTTATAACACAAAAATATTATAATTTATTTAGGTCTGTCCCCTCTGAAATTTATCCTATACCTATGCGCTAAACATTGAAATATGAACAAAATGATAATGTTGAGATAATGTTGAATTAAACATTGTTATTTAAAGGTAATGTTGAACAATATTTTTTAAACATTTAATATTTAAATATTCAATAAAATGTTATTCTACATTAGACTTTAAACATTAATTATTTTACATTCATTTAATGTTTATTAAACGTTTATTCTTAAGCTTTCGACTATTAACGTTACATCAAATGTTCAAGATTACAAAATGTTTATTCGGCTAGTAGGTTCTTAGGGTTGGTTAATTCCTTCTCATATATACAAAATCAGCACATTTCCCTATCTTTAGAACTTTCAAAAATCACGATTCCCCAGTACGTTCTGAGAAATCCTCCCTTCAATTCATACACCTCGTGTTTTTTTCGCAATTTTCAAGAAAGTTCACTTTTTCGTTCAGCTCTAAGTTTGCCACTTATTGGGTCGACCTTTATTTCACTCTTCTTCAAAATTTTAACTTAAAAAAGAAATATATCTATTTAAATTGTTGAAATTAAAAAATAGCATTGTATCTACTGACGAAATTAAAATTTATTGTACCGCATACACCTATAATGATCTCGTCTATAATTTCGGTAAAAGATCAATTTACTCGAATAATAGAAATATTACAATGTTTTTTAATAAGAATGCTGGATATTTTACATTTCGTATATTACCATTGCCTGGTACAACACATATTTTGTGGGTCTGATATAAGACAAGTATAGAAAAAAGGGTAAATAAGCAAAAAAAAAAAAAAAGTCCTATTTAAAAAAAAATCGCAAGAAATCGTCTATTTTCTCAAATTCGCCCCCCCCCCCACCAGTAATATTACGATGATCCTGGTCCTAGGTTATTATTTACGATAATATCATACGGAGCTACTGCAGTTAGAGGACAAAATGAAAATATAATATCGTCGAAAAAAAGCGCGTATGCTGTGCAGTGTGTGCAGTATGTGCAGTGGGTGCAGTGCGTGCAGGTATATGTAATAACGAAACGATTATTTTTATACCGATCATAAAGTCATTAAGCGCAAATTCGAGTACAGCGGAGGGAAAAATCGAAATAAATTATTTTATTGTCATTCGCGCAAGCGACGGGGCTATTAGACGAAAAGCGTATTAAACTTTTTTTAATTACTTTTATGTGAGCAAAAAAACTCAAAAGCCGTAAACGAGACGAGTCCTGCAGCCCCGTTGGCATTTGGCACATTATATTGAACGCGTACAGACATTGAATACAGGTGGAAACCATATATTACACATTATATATACAGTGCCCGGATGACCGATTTCGTTATTTCGCAATTATAAAACAAAACACGAAAGAGTAGCGCACGGATTGTATAATAAATGTAAAAAAAAAATAATAATAATATGCGTACCTATTATTATTACATAACAATTTCGAGGTTGACATTTTTTTTCATTTCCTTTAAAAAATTCCTTTACGTTATGAATATTGGTTGAAACAGTGGAGCGGATGTGCGAGAGAACTATAATTGGTCTAAATGTTTTACATTTTTTATTTTTATTTAAAAATACAAAATATTGAAAAATAAGAATCGTGTAAAAAAAAAAAAAAATTTTTAATATAAATATGGCGCGGCTTCGTGCAGAGGCGTAAAATACTTTTTTTTTTTTTTTTTTTTTCTGCTGGCACGAACGGCGGGCGTGATTCAACTAGCAGAATTGGTCGGAAACGAAAATTCCACATTTTATTTTGATTTTTCGAGCTACGAGAGATTTTCGAAAAAAAAAAAAAAACAAATTTGGAAATAGTCACACTTTAAAAAATTGGTTAAATAAAATAGTAAAAAAACGTTACACTTATCAAAAAAATCCTTTTTCGCTCAATCGAAAATCTAATTAAGAATATGCATAAAAAAAATGAAGGGAATCGGACGACAGGTTTGGCAGTTATCCCGTCCACCACCTTGAAAAACAGCACTTCGATATAAACGCATTAAAAGTATAAAGAGAACATATTATACACGCGCGTTTCAACGGTACCTATTAAAATACGTTTTAGTTTGTTAAACACAACTTTTCTCCTAGTTATCGTAAATCCAAAATTTGAAAAAAAATATGATAGACGAGTCTATTAACTATGGTCAAACATATTAGCTAAAATAATTATTTCCAATTTTTTATTAATTTTGAAAATTTAGTAATTTGATGTGCGTTCATGGCAGGTGCAATGGAGCAGCGAGACTAGATTCGTTCAAATAGATATAAAACAGTGGTTCTCAATCTTTTTAGTACCGCGACCCAAATTTTCTTCCAAAAATCTATCGCGACCCCCATAGTTTTACATTTACAGAATCAAAAAAGTAATTTCAAAAAACAAATTTTTTAAATTTTATTACTTATTTACAACTTTATAATAATACTAATAATTATAACAATATACTTTTAATAAT
>JAIPRL010002406.1:30754-60636 GCA_025469235.1 Pemphigus obesinymphae | reverse complement strand
TATAGAAATTATATTATAATATTTCTTGTCTTGATCTGATATAGTATTCATTGATTTTTATTTTTTTTTAAGCACATATTATAGGTAGCGAGTACTATATTCCAATTAGAAGGTAACTTTAAATCGTTTTTTTTAATAACATCGAATGTAAATCATGTGTTTGGGTAAAGTTACTTATTACCTACTATAGCTTAAAAGTTGAAAGTACCTACTAAGTATTTATACTTAAGTATTTATTTTGGGAAATTTTTTGTATTTTATTCACCTATATAATTAATCAACATTGCTGAATTGAACATGTGGAGATATAAAGTAATTATGGAAAACAGAACTCTCCTCTCAGGATTACATACTTTAGATATTTGTGAATTTGTGATGAAGAATTTTATCCCAATTTTTACATGCTTCTTAAAATATTCTGCATATTGCCAGTTGTACTTATCTACTACAACAACGAAACGATCATTTTCTTCTTTAAAAAGGATAAAGTCCTATCTTAGAAATAGTATGACGAGTATAGTATAGTATATTAGTTTATATATTTCAGTTTCGATATATATTTCCAATACCGTTATCCGTTTTTTTCGGTTTTGGTTTCGATTTTCAATACCATTATCCATTTTTTTCGGTTTCGGTTTTGATTTCGATTTCGATTTCGATTTTTTAAAGGTTTTAACCAGTATATGATACCGTTTTCAAGCCCTGCTTTATACTTATAATCGTATATGATCGTATTTCTATCGGGTAACTTCGGTACAGTACCAATACCTGACCAAGACGTTAACTTTTGAAACAACGACTTACCGATACGACTAAGCCGAGTGCCGTCGTATTGTTTTCAATTGTGTATATCGTAGCTACCCATTTATGACTTTATGCAGGTATGAAGTAGTACATTGAACAACTCGAAAGTATGTTATACTGTATATATTATAATATAATATATTTTATTTTACCTGGTGTATGAGTGATGTCGGGCATGATTTAAGGATAGAAGAGACAGAGGCAGTAAAATCAGTTATCAGTGTGTTGAAGAAAATACGAAAAGAGGATGACCGAAAGAGAGATGAGATTGATATATGGCGGGTGGGTTTAAGTGAAGAGGGCGTGGGAGATTGAGTTAAATATAAATGCGTGACTAGGGTGACTGACCCCAAATACTTGGCAATATACAATGTATATTGTATAAATTATATAATTCAAGGCATTCGAGAACATTAGACATTCCTCTGTAATTGAGTATTATGGGGAATTATGAGGGCTTATGGATGATTAAAATTTAGCCACCCTACCGATTCTGAAACCTAACACAAACTATATAACCCCCCCCCTTCAAACTAGTCCGTTCTCCAACACCCCCTCCTCTCTTGTAATTATTTTTATTTTTACAACCGTCAAACTATTTAAAATACCTCGCAAAATCAAATTGTTTTTGAAAAATTTAATTTCGTTTAATGCAAACGTTATTCATTAAATAATGATCCAAACTAATAAGTGGTAGTAATAGTTAAGTATGGAAAATGTTACACAGATTTATTCGGTTGATGTTATTTACTTTTCAGTTTTCAGTAATAACACTGATAAAGAACCAGAGTCTATATTATCAGCAGTTATTTGTCAAATAAATATTATTCTAAACAAATAATACCGAATAATATTATTCAACAGTCCCCTCAATTAAAATGAAAGGTATTTCATTTTTTTTAAAGAGGAATACTTTAACTGTATTTCCTGTTTAACTTCTTAAAACTAAAATTACTATTTTTAAATTAATAAATTTAAAGACCGAACTGAATTTCACTTAAAAGTTTTGCCCTCTGTTGATTTGATAATAGGTGTTTTTACTAAAAAAACTCGTTTTATAAACAGTTTTCACAGTTTTGTGTGAATAGGTTTTATGACAAATATCGTGAGTTAATAATAATAAATGTGTAACTAACACGGGACTAATTTTTAATTACTTTTAAAATGTATTTAAATAATTTTAAATTGTTATTAGTTTCTTATATTCTTAAAATGTCTTGAAAATTGCGTATATATATAGAACGCCTTGATAAAACGAGTGTGTAGCGTCCTATTAATATGCTGGTACCATGCCTTCCTCTGGTTTAAATATTATTTGAGGATTTTACATATTATTATCTTAAATTTTAACCCAACGGTCAGGATATATTTTATGCAAAATATGAGACGTTCGTGGTGATTGATGTCTGCCTACAAGTATAATTGAAGCCAGTCACGACCCAGCCGCGGCGGTTATATGAATCAGTTACATATTAATTATTATTATTATAGGTACCAACATATTATACATGTTATACTTAAACTGTGGAAAGGGGCGCAGCCGAAATTTGAATCTCGGTGCCACTATAAACGTATATGTATAGAAATCCGATCTTTATAAAGATTAAAAGATTAAAGAACCACAATGTATATAATCAAAATATAATTTTAATTTTTTAGTCAAATAAATGTATGATATATAAAAAAAAAAAAATGTATCTTTCACTTACCTTATAAACTTCCGAATGCCTATATTCTATCCAAACGCCAACGCGATCACAATAAGAATTTACTACAAGCGAAGCAATCTTTAATTGCTTAGGTTCTGCGAAGTTCATTTTCTAACTTGTGTAATTCTTCTTAACTCGTTAAATTTCTTTTAATTTATTTATATGATATCTTGACGAAAACGATGCAAACACTCGCATACCACATTGGAGACTAGACATAATACATCACACAATAATACGTATTAGGTACACACGTCCGGGGAAAAGCTCAGTGGTTCATTCTATGGGTAATATGCAAAATATTTCAATGTAGATAATAATATTATAATATAATGTATGTGCTCGTATATTATACCACCACATTTTATTTTTTCCCAAGTAAGGAGTACCCGCAGAACGCAGAAATGTTCACCTAACCGGTCTGTTATAAAAACGGATACCTAGTGTGTCTATTATTAAACTAAAGGATAGCTGTATATGTAAGGAGTATATTACCACAATAGGTATACCTATACAAATGTCACAATTATGATATAATAAAATTACAAAGTGAAATTTATTATTTCACTTATACTCGTAATAATATATCTATTACCTAGTATATTATGTACGTATATGTATTTATGTATATAATATGTAATGCATAGTGTGCCTATACTATACGTCTATACATAATATATAAATACATATATTATATAAATAAATTTATATAGTATAAATATATAGCATTACAATATATGACTGTATACTACTTGATTTGCAAAGGTAGACTAAGCAGGTAGTAAATTCAATAGCCGACTTGTGTTCCTCTAGCGGGCCGCAAGTCAGCTATAGCATTATAATCGATGTAATCGCATTTATCCAACTAAAATCGATAAGTATATTTTTAATAAAAATACAAGTGTTTTAGAGGAAAAGAGCTGGGAGACTGAGGGCCACGCTCGCTCCGTTCGCTGTGGCCGCCGCCATTCTCTCGCTACGCTTGCTCCGCTTCGCTTCAATCAAAGTTTTTTTATTCCTATACCTTATTGTGGAGTAAAATATTCACGGGAGTAAAAATTGCCTGTTATTCTAAGAAAATTTTACTCCAGGCTTATTTTACTCCCGCAGTAAACATATTACTGGGAGAGTAAAAACCAATATTAACAAAACGTCGTTTTAATTAATATTTTTATTTTCATACGACCTTCACCGAATACAATATACAACTATGATATTATAATTACATATTATAAACATCAAATGAAATTAATAGAACGAAAAATAAAATGGAATGTAAGCTATAGTTTAGCGATGTATTCATAAAACAGTACCAGACGTTTTTTATTCCTATACCTATATCTTATTGTGGAGTAAAATATTCATGGGAGTAAAAATTGCCTGTTATTCTAGGAAAACATTACTCCCGGCTAATTATACTCCCATAGTAAACATTATATGACTGGGAGAGTAAAAATCGCCTGTTACACCGACTCTGTGTACATTGAACGACCGATTAGTACAATGAAATTTGTCCAACTTAATATATGATAAGAAGATAATAATGTATTTGTTTAATTTCATTTTACAATACAAAATGGGCAAAACCCAAACACACGCAATATAATATAATATAATGTATAACAAATATATCATAAATTAATAATGACAAAATTCGGGTAGCTTGAGTCACCATTATTATTAGGTAGGTAATTGATACACACGTCCAAGGAAAATGGTAATGTATTAGCAGAACGAATTATTTTTATTAGCTTAGGTCAACCCCAAATTGGTAGACTTAAAAACTTATTTTTCTATTATTGTTTTTATACAAATAAAGCCACCATCAAATGTATATTATTAGAAACTTTTCGTTGTTTGGCATAAACTTTTCATGTTTTCTGAATTTTATGTTTTTTTTAACAAACAAATACACTCTATAATAATTTTAAGGGTCACAAAACACCAAAAATAAGTTTTTTTAGTTAGGTATGTTAAATTCGAATAAAAATGGCAAAGGTATACCTAACGTTCCTACATACATTAAAAATCAACAATGATATTTTATTAACTAGTAAATAATAGTTGATTATGAAATAATACAACTTTTTTTTTCTTTTAAAATGTTCTATTTATTTTTGTTTTGCTTCAAAAAAAGCTTTTAAAAAATTAAAACCAAAATTATAATTACAGAAATGTCTTTAAATTGTTGTTTTATATAATTTAAATATTGGAGTTAAAGCCTAAAAGTATTTAATGAACAACAAATCTCGATTTATGAGCAATTAATATTTTAGAATTTTTGTTATAAGTAGGTATTTTATTTGGTTTAATATGGCTATCCAAGATATCCTAATATTTCCTTAAATAATGATTTTTTTTTACATTCGATTTTTACCAAATCGTTTTGAATATTTCTGACTCTAATAATTTAACTTTTAATAATAATTTGAAAACAAAATAATTTTGTGTTGTGTGCTCGATATGCTCATATATGGTATTTAGGTCTTAAAGGTTATATCTGTATATATTCAGGAGAAGTAGTATTATAATAAAACATTATCCTGATACCAAAGAGACAATGGACCAAATTCCATAGGCTTTTTATACATTAATTTTATATTATATAAGAATTTTATAATAATTACATCATGTTTATACACTTTTAGTAAGTTGAAATTAAATCTTTAAATATAGGTAGTATTGTAAAATTATGTGAAATTATTAACGAAACAGAAAGTAAAGTATTCTATGAAGTATGTTTATTGGTGACATTGGAAAACATATATATATATCAAATAACTATGGACTTAGTATGAAAATTTTATAAAGGTAGGTAAGTTATTAGAAAAAATAAATATTATATTAAGTTGGCCTAAATGCCTTCAGTTAAAAGTTCACAAAAAATAAATTTAACTAGTTAAGTTAAACGTTTACTTCGAAAAAAATATTAATTTAACTCAGTTAAAAAAGATTGGTTTTTTAAATTATTTAACAAGAAACGTTTCTACTATTTACATTTTTAATAGGTGCTAAATATTAAGTAGATCCATATTTAGTTCTCAATTTTTACTAATATTTAAGTATAGAATAGTCCAAATAAATGTCTCCAAAATAATATAAGTAGATGTATTTATATCATTATTATATTGAATTTGAAAGGTTTGAAAAATAAATAACATGACAGTTATCCGGAAATAGAAATTAATCAACAAAATTGAACGATATCAATTATCGTTAATTGACGGAAGAAATTGTAAAAATAAAAATAAATCAGATCATTGACAAATTATTCAAATATTATAAAAGTACGGCAGTATTACAGCCCTCCGCACAATTATTGTACATTAATTGTACAAATATTAAAATACAGATTAGTAATAATTTCGTCATTTACGAGCTAAATTTATTATCTGAATGTTCATAAAAATTAAAGATTAAAAGTTAAGTTAAGCCAATGATAAATCTAGTTAAGTTAATTAGTAATAAAAAAAATAAACTTTTTGACTAAATAATACCAACCTTTAAAAGTTTATATATCGTCTTATTTAATTTAAATTTTCATGAGAGCATTTTTTGAAGATTGAAAATTTATATAAGTTTTTTTATTAAATACATTTTTAAATTAAAATTAATTTAAATTTATAATTATAATAAATTTAAAATTAATTTAAAATTACAAATCAACTTTTATAAAATAGAATTAGTTTTCCTTCAAATTATCTTTTAAAGTATCAAAAACCACAAAAATTGTCAGAAAATGAACTGTTGGTACATTAAAAAATTACTCATATGTATATAAGATATCTAATAAGGAATATAATGCTAAAAATTGTCGTCTAAGGATCTTGTAGGTGCGTGTCTACAAAACATGTATAGATACTTAACTTACTAAACTATTTACTAATTATAAAAAATAGTTAAAATACTAACTTAATAAATACTTTGCCTTAACATTCATTCCAAAAACAAAATATATAAGAAAGTGTCAACTTTCAGTATCGAATATTCTTTGATGCATATGTTAAGTGGTCCACAAAAGGATATCATATTAAATTTTAAGAAGTCTTTTATGGAAATCAAAAGAGAATTTGGAGCTCAGTTTACTATGAAATTTATATCATTTTTTACAAACAATTTTGTTCAAACGTCAAGTATAGGTATGAAGATATATTATTACTTAATATAAATATAGACGTAAACTGAGGGGAGCCAGTCACAAGGGTCATGCTACCATGATATTTTGAAAATTAATTTCTAAATTTTTATTATTTTGTATACATTGGTGATTTGTAGCCATTAATTTATATAATAAATATAATCTAAAATAGAATCTATTTTGACTATTGTATAAAATACCTAGGTATTACCTAGGTATTTAATTCAAAAAACAATTCTGAGCGAAATTGGTAATATTATTTTGGGATTTATACCTAATAATTTTCCATTATTTTCGGTAGTTTTACTTATTTTCCAATTTTATTATTAATTAGGTACCTACCGAAATTGGTAAAAAAAATTTAATTTTACCATATTAATATTATGTTACAGTAAATATTTGATTAAAGAAAATAGTATGCGTTAATAATCTAATATCAAAAATATTGGTTTTTAAATTCAAATACAAAAAATATAAAAATATTAATATATATATAATTCATTATTATAAATATAATTATATTATTATTATAATTTCGTTAAAACAACCGTTATCAGTAGTCATAATGTATTAGTAATAAAATGAAAAATTTAGATTATTTATCAAAAACGCTATTATTTTTTGCCATTTTTATTCATTTTCTCCCCAAATATTATTGGAAATTTGTAGTTTGTACATTATTTTGTATTCAAATTATATAATAGCTGATATAATTCATTAACATTATATAATTAAAAATTCTGAAATAAAAACTTTTGTTAGGTACTTGAAAACGTTTTTTTTCTTCTGTATAAATAATTCATTGTTTTAAAACCAATATTTTTTATCCTCATTCCTCATACCTATACATCTGAAAACAATTGATCACTATTTCATTAATTATTATATTGAATAAATAAGTACCTATAACGAAATAGTATATAATGTTGGATAGCGCATGTTGTAATGAAATTAATGCGTTACTGTTGTAACAACTAAGACATAACTTTTTCGTATACATTACACAATTTTGTTACGATATGCTCATTAATTCTGGGCATGTAACTTATTTTTTTAAACTAATTGAAGTTTAAATGCTACTCTTTAAATTTAATAAAAAATAAAATAAAATAGTCAAGTTAAAAATTGTTTAAAAATATATACCTGACTAGTAATAAGTTATAAGTTAAAAAATTATTATTTTTATAATTTTTTGTATTAGATTCTGATGATAGTGATAGTGATAGTGGCTTTAAAATACAGCATATTTTAATTTTTATAAAAACAACTAAGAAGATTTAATCCGATATTCCAATCAATTGGGGTGATACTTAAGAGGTAATTCATCAATGAACGCGTAAGGGAAATCGAGACCGATAAATTGCGGAGGAAGTTAAATAGATATTTTTGATAGCTTAAAATAATAATCTCTTTTTTCTCGATAAATAATATATTCTAAATTATACTAAAACCCAGTAACGGGTTAACAATATATATATATTTTTTTTTTTTTTTTTTTTTTAGTCCGTTGTAAGCCGATTAATAGTGATACCACAAAAATACATAAATAGTCAGAAATAACTAATCGATTGTAAAAAAATATATATAACTAGAATTTATAGATATGTAGTGTAGATTGTGTCACAAATACTAGAATAAGAACACTAGTATTGAGAAGTACATTTAGCTATTAATAATAATTTGGAAATTAAAACATCTTTCTAAGAAAATTGTTTACTCGTAAATGATAAAGAATAAAACGTTTTAATATTTTCTTGTTATGAAAATTTTAAATGTCTATGTAATTCAGATGGTATTTGCACTGATGGAACATTTACTTATTGTGCAAAATATTTCACTCACATGTTTACAATACATGGATTCACCAATGGACATTATATGCCAATAGTATTTTGTCTCCTAACCAACAAATCGATCGATACTTCATACTTTTAACCACAATATTCCAAAATTTTGAGCAAGCTATACTAGAAGCAGTTTCTATAGTATGGTCCAGTACATTTATAGTAGGCTGCAGATTTCACCTTATACAATCATGGTTTCGAAAAATTTAAAGTCTTGGTTTGGTCGAAGATTATAAAAATAAAAATCTGAAGTTGGTTCTTGAATTAGAAGTACTTTTGGACTTAAATTTCTAAGTCCACAACAAGTTTCATTATGTTTTGTTAAAGATTTCATGCCCATTATACTCAATGATATCAAAATAATCTAGTATAGTGACTATTTGTTAGATACTTATATATCAGAAGATGCCAAGTTGAACTGGGCAGATTTATCATCTTCAATATTGCGAACTACGAACTCTTGTAAGTCATTTTATTCGCATTTTAAAAAAAAATTTTATAAAGTAAAACTAAATATATTTCTCTGGCTATATATTATAAAACAACTTGAAAACGATATCTATTGTAAAATTAGAAGTATTCACGTTCCAAAAACATCGAAAGACTATCGAGCAAATAAACGTCATAAAGCAATCAATAAGGCAATATTGATCAATTACAAGGTAACTATTGAAATTAAATTTATAAGTATTTAAATATATAAATATATCAATATATAAGTATTATAAAAAAAAAAAGCGTGTATCTGTTTTATTTGAACAGATAAGTATGCATTTGTTGAAAAAATAGCATATATAATTATAAAAAAATTCAATTTTTTTTAAATACCTTCCTACAATTTATTAAAACTAAAATTATTATTATTTTATTATTATTAATATTATAAATGATTATATTATCATATATATTATAAATTATAATTATTAAATTTTTATTTACTTACAAATTTGTTTTTATACCTATTATTTTAGAAATTATATATTTACTCTTTATTACTTCATTTTTAAATCTAAATTTTTATAAAAGTACCTCTAGAAATTTGTTTTGGAAATGAATTTTTTTATTATTAACTTTTAATATTATATAAAATAAAAATATAGTAATTTTAAATAATTATTAGTTTGTTTTTATGCATTTTTGTCTTTATTCTTTCTTTTTCTTACATATTTACATAATATTAAAATTAATATTATATATTGTATACTTATCAGTGTTTCCGAAAATCAAGAATTTGGAAATATGTTCAAAATCTGTAAGTGTACTAATGTAACAGTAAATTTTTTTTTATTTGAAAATGGACGATCGAGAAGTACATATATGGTAGGTCATCACTCAATTGTCATTGGAGGAAAATGAAAAATCGAGAAGTGCATATTTCATCAGTGAAAGAGAATGGAATATGATTTTTGGAGAAAAATAGCTACGGCCGTCCTGAAAAAAGATCTTAAATTTATATTATATTACATTTATAATACATTATATTTTTCACGTCGTCAACATTTTACTAAAAATAATTTCTTAAAACCAATATATGATTATTATTTTGTAGAACATTCAATTGTGTAATACAAAAGTTACGATTTCCAATGTATAATATATAGATAAACGTCATGTATTATTTCGCTGTCGTCTATACTAATGATCCTTATGACTCCCATAATATGCTTTGAAATCCCAAAACAGATGTTGCTATTATATAGTACTTTATTTGTTATTAATAAGAATTCTGTTTTAAAAATACACTACAAGTATAAATTATTTGACATGTTTTACGATTATGGATGAACGTATTGACATGAAAGGCTATTATTTTTTTCAGATCGGTCCAATTAATTTATATTAATTATAATAGCCAATGAAAAAAATCCTACAAATTCATATCTAACCGTAGGTATTATTTTCATAAAAATATATATTGTACTAACTTAATACGATTTATATAATATATATATAGTAACCATGGCTATAACTATAACTATATTAATTGTTATTTAAAAAATATATATAAACTTATAAGAAGGTTCCGTTATAAAAGGTAATTTTTCTCTACACTTTAAAAAACTATTGGAAAATTTAAAAAAATTACCCCTAGAAATTGTCATCTATAACGAATTTATTATAAAAAAAAAACTCTTTCCTCCAAACTCCTACTCCTACTAATAGGTTATAGGTATATAATAGGTTGTAGAAAATTAATAAGAATTAACAAGAATGAACAGGAAGAATAAATTTAGTACAATACATCAGCGTTGATTTTTCGTGTTCCCGCCTATGGTTCGAACGGTAAACGAACTATTCAGACCAGACCGCGACGGCGATAAATATGCAATAAGATATTTTTATAAGAAATGTAAATGAAATTTATAAATTACCACTCTTTATTAATATTATTCTATGTATTTTCTAAGGACTATCTATGAATTTGGCTAAAAAATTGTCTATAGACAACAATATAGTCAGTTAGATTCATAGACAATACTTAAAATACAATATTCTTACAAAAATGTTTCTATGAAAGAAACTTTTAGGCTAAATGGACTAGACTTGAAATTAGTAAGTATTCATAGATAAAACGGATATTTCTCAACTTTTTTATATAATATATTAAGCCGATAATTTTCTAAAACTTTCCAAAATTTTAGTTAATATTAATAATAATTTACATAATTTAAAAATATTGGGGGTGGGGGGGGGAAACAGAAATTTCGTTGTTATCGGCATATACAAGAATCTATATACATTTTACCAACTATCATCTAGAATCTAGATTATAGATGATAAAAAATGTAACAATAAATTCTACTCACAAATTTGCTTTTTATCGGGCGTTTATTTACTATCGATACTATTTTGTTTATACCGATATATTTACATTGATAAGTAGTGAAAGAAATATTGATTACGTCAATATAACGTTTGGTTTTTTAGACGCGACAAATCCCCCGGCCGACGTTTAGTCGAGTTTCGATTATACCGTTCAGTTTTATAGGACGTAAATGGACATTTTATTTGATCTTGTACGATGTTTTATTGTTTCCAATTGTTTTAGCGTGTAGGTTTAAATGTATCTTATTAAATTTTATCTATCACACACGTAATAGTCCCTATATAGCTGTGCATTGATGGAAAAACATATATCTACATAATAATATATATAGTACGTACGACAAACATATACAATGAATCTGGCATATTCGGAGATGCAAACGAATGAACGTCGATAAAAAAAAAAAAAAATCAACAGACACCTATAAAAAAAAAAAACATTTTATTATTATGTTTTTATTAAGTTAAGTTAAATTTTTTAAATAATATTCAAGAAGCTATTGAACATGTTTATTTTACGTTTCGGTGATACACGATTGCGTACGACCGTTTTCTATGACACGATTGGGGATGTTTTTGTCGGTTCTTTTCCATGCGACGTTGTCGTTTTATTTTATTTGAAAATAACTACACAATGACAGACGGAGTTAACGGACCTCTACACCACAACATTCAAAGGAGTACTAGCTAGGCAATTTATTGTTCTTTTTTTGTACGGCTTTGTTCTTGTGCGAATGTGAGTCATACGTGTTAGTTACCTAAATCGAGAGTATACGGGAAACCATTATGAGCATCCGCGTGCACATGTCAGCGATCTATTTTACAATCGGGAAAAACGAATATTTTGCAATCAAATAGACGATATTAATTTCATCAGAATGTCCCGACGAGTATATCAATTATAATTCTGAAAAAATATTTAAATTTTCCTTGACATTCACGAGGGAATGATCAAAGCACTTTTCAAAAATTGATTTTATTTAATTAAATATTTGTATTTAAAATGTTAAAAATTTTGAATACTTTAAATGATTTTCAATTTAATATAAAATTTGAAAATCAAAAATGTGACTAGAGTATGCAATGAAAATTATATGTAAGTTTTCAAAGTTGTTTCGATGCACACATCGTATCGGACTGTTGGAATTAAAATGAGTAGTTATTGACCAAAAATATAGTGGCGTGGAGGCCCCTCAACATAATATTTTGACTTTTGAAAAAATTACTTTCAAATATATAAATATTTGTTTTACAATAGGTACTAATACTTGTATTAGCATATTAAAGTATACAAAATATTTTCCGAAGACTTCTATAAAAAAAAATATTTTACGAATACTTAAGGTGTACATAATAAGTATTATACTTATATTACATTATCACATAATTATTAGTTACCATATTCTTACTTAGGATAAATTCATATTTTAAATATTATACTACTTATCTGGAATCATTTTTTTTTTGCAGGGAAATCGTATGAACATTTCATAAAATCTTTATTTTTCAGTATTTTATTTATGTTCAAACCGTGCCTATTTAAACAATTTTAAATAAGTAAATAAAAATTAATTTAAAAAATGTATATAGATTAACATTAGAATACTTTAAAAGTATGTTTATAGCTGTATCCAAATCCTTGTATTTGAATTATATTAGGTACAAAATTGTATTTTGTTCAGGGACTGGCATCGAGCCGAAATTAACTAGTTCCAGGACCAGAACGCTAAAATTAAAGTAGAATTGAAACCGGTACTGGAATATACTTATATCTGGAACCGAAACTAAACTGGAACACAAATAATAAAATGGGTTAACATCGGTTTCAAATTTAAAATTCAAAAATACAAAAATGCAAAAATATATAAATAGAATAATATTATATTTACATACAAATTATTATTATTATTTTTTTTTAAGAACCGATAAATACCGGTTCTGGAACCCAAATTAAATTTAAAAATCAAAACCAAAATTTTCAATTTCTAAGAACATGAACCGGAACCAGAGCCGATATTTTGTCAAGGTAACCTGACTCGGGTAAAGGGTCAAAGGATAAAAATTCAAGGTAATCATGGTGGTTCCAAATCCAACTTTTTATGATTTGTGACCGTATCTAAACATTTTTCAGATAAAAAGAATGCTTCAAAAATTTCATATATACATTATTTTACATCATAATAGGTAGGTATTTATATTAAATGGTTTTTTCTACTTTCAGTATTTTCAAAGTTTTAGTCATACAAACTGGGGTTTTATTTATTATTTATTAAATCAATATACTAATTCAATGATTACATATAAAAACATCTCAAAATAAGGTAACTTTAACTCTTCCGATTTAAAATCTAAATATATATTAAGATTTTGTAGGTTCTTTACTAGAAAATATTGGATACAGAATTTTTATACTTTTGCTAAAAATTGTGAAAAAAGTGAATTTAAATTTTGGAAATTTACTCATTTTCAAACCTATTTGATATGAAAATAAAAATACACATGTAAATAATATGTAGGCAACAAAATATAAACGCATACGATGCACACACTGACGACAATTTACATACCACATAACAACAATACAAAACCGTCCGTCTTTCTAAAAATTGCCTATGCATACTGACGTATTTTCACTATATATGTAAAGAATATACATTTCACCACTTAATGATTGGGAATGTTGAGTTGCCCCCCAACGGCTCCAACCAAAACATCAATCGGCAATTTCAAAATTTCAGTTGGAATTTTGAAATGATAATCTTTCGGCATTTTTAGTCGGAAAAACTAGCAAAAAATTTGATAATGACCTCTTTTTTTGCTTATTCATGTTTCAAATAGGTATTTTCAATACACACACGTCCCCCTCCCACATAAATAGTTTATTCGGGACAGCCCTGGGATAATATATTTAAATACCGTGTGATATCAATCCGAATAAATTAAAAATAAAGAATTCCAACTAAAAGAAAAATATTTTAAAATTAAATTTGTATGCAATATTTGAAATTGCAATGATAAGATATTTCAAAGGGTTATATTTTATGTAATAATATAATATAAAATATATAATGTGATTTTTTGCGTCGAAAATATTTTTGTAAAATTAGCATCATCCAATAAAAACATTAACATAACATGGATAATTAAAACAGTGACAACTATAAAAACATTAGTTATTTATTCTGAGATACTTTACAATTTGATGTCAGAAGCGGACAATGTTTTCCAAGCTCTTTTGGGTGTTTGAGGACTTGCCCCCAACGGAAAGCGAAGCTCCTCGTCTTTATAATATAAAATACTAATTTCAAATACCGGTTTTTACATGAAAAAAAAACTATTTATTTAATAATCCTCAGCCTGCTTACGCGCCCGCTAGCTCCGTATTCTTTTTCCTTTACTGTTTTCAAAGTAGTCTTCAGTCATTTTGAGATTTTCCACGTTTCGAATGTCTGTTATCTCAACTTTTCTCGGAGCTTTTGACGTCAGGAAGACAAAACGCGTTTCTAATTACGCCGCCCATCCGTTATCTCTCGACTCATCCCACGAGCCGTAGTTTTATCGTAGCCAACTCCAGAAATCAGCATTTGCGACCTTTCCCGACGTTTTTCAATGCCATGGACGGCGGATTCGCGTTCCTCAAAGTTTTTACTACCTACTAACCCTATTTTTATCCACGAATCGTCCCCGTCCGACCGGAATATTCGTTCTGAATAGGTATGTGTATATATGTCAAAATACGGTATCGTCTGTAATCTAAAATACAAGAAATTTTAACCACTTGATTAGGTAGCCTTGTGACTTTAGCATGGGTAGATTAAACTAACTTTAGATCCTAGTTCGAAACCTACTGTGCTGATAAAATGTTTTACGTTTTTTTTTTTCCCCGGTCCGTGGAGATAATGATTGTATCCACTAATATCTTAATACATTTTCTTATTATTTAATATTTATTACCATTTTTTGGTTCGTTTATAGTACGTTTTGTACCGAGTGTACCTACCTATTATTATTGATCCGAATATTTAATTAAATCGTGTGTTATATAATATAATACCCCGTGACGGGTCCGTATTCGATGTGTACAATGTTTTTCAGATATTCGTAGATTTCCAACTTTTGACAATAGATATATGAAAACCAGAGAATGGTAAGTCTGACCGTCTGTTTCACACAATACATACATCTAATATCTATACTATAGTCTTAATATTTCATAGTAATGAATTTAAAATTGTCGGACTTCCCTGTACGCTGGGCTATACATTTAATTAAATTGATATACTCGGGTAAACTTTTATCAGTATAATAATACAACAATCTCTCTTTATATAAAACGCTAAGGATTTTTCTTTCTCCCAAGACGCCGCCCGAAATATTCGATTTTTATTCCCAGGCCGGTTTTCCGACCAGTTCGCGGCGCCGTTCGACGCCGGACGTCCCGCCCAACTATTCTCGAGAGTTTTCAGAATTTTTCCGCATGCCGTTTTCCCGGGATTCCGCTAACGGCGTGTCCAAAGTAAATCCGAATTGCGTCCGATGCGACCGTTTTCGCATCGTGCTCGCCGCACAATATTGCGGCAAACGCATGCATGTCCAACGTCAATTTGCGTCCGATGCGTCCAATGAGTGCAATATCAAGAGTATTCTCGATGTACTATAACGTGGTTTAACGCTTAGGAGTGCACTTGTGTTTTGTTCATAATGTCTACACATAATGTGCATAAAAATATACTCGCAGAGAGTTTAGGTGTTAAATATTATTTGTACAAAAAATACATGAAAAAAAAAATAAATAAATAAATTCTATTTTGAAAAATCTAAAAATGTTTGGTGAATTTCATCATTTGTATAGTAAATTACGTGACAATGAAAATTTGTTTTACGCATATACGAGAATGTCTACGACAACTGAACACCGTTCGTCTGTTTTCGCGTCCGATGCGTCAAAAAACAAAATGATTTGTTTTTCAAATCGTGCGGCGAGTACGGCCGATGCGATGTCGGACGGATCTGACGCAAACCCCATCCAGATTGGACAGGTCGGTATCATGTTTGTAGATTTGTTTTTAATTTCGGTCGCATCGGACGCAACGGATTTACTTTGGACTATCGAGAAATTGAGTAAAATTGACTACTGGCCTTATAACTTACTTAACCTTTTAAAAGTATATACATATATTTTGTGTATTAATACAATAATAATTATAGCTATATTCGTAGGGTAAATGTGGAATATATTTCATGTATTATAGGTTTAGTATATAATACGTTAATATGTAGGTGTATTAAAGATAAATAATTTGTTTAGCATACTCTAAACAAAATAAAAATTAACTAGTTAGGTAGGTACCTATACTAATCTTACTGACAACTTTTTCTAACTAAATAATTTTATAAGTTTATAACGTAAATAAAAAAGGGGAAAAAAAGTAGGTACCTACACATTGCAAAAGATCTAGAGATACTTACGTACACCTTAGGTATAGGATGTAACTTCCACTATAACCATATCAAATGTAAATTAGATATTGACTTAAAAATATTCCAAGTCTTTCGTTTATAAAATCACATCAATTTCGCTAAAGTGATTTAAAGTATAATCTTTTAGCTTTTTTCAACACCTTGCATCATTTTGATTTTCTTTTTTGTTGTTTATTATTTATTATTTTTTTGTATAATTTTGTATAATATTAATAAATATAGGTACCTAGGATGTATCTACCTATGCATAATGAAAGCGGGACAATTTTAGCGCATAGGACATATGATCCCAGATCAGGGGCGTAGTAATGGGGGGACAACCACCCCCCTCCCCCGAAATATTCAATGTTTAGAAAAAATTTAATTAAAAAAATTATGATATCAGTTCAAAATGTTATTCATAACTATATTTTTAATATACTTTCAAGTACATAAAAAAATCACGTGTTTCAAAACAGTAATATAAAAACGTTTTGAACAACATTCCAGAAATTATTTTTTTGTAGTAGGTAGTATAAAAGCGAGCGCACTGGCAGGCGATTGCCCGAATTTTATATGTTAGATATTTGTATTTCGCATTATAAGTTTTGTTTGTCATTTATTTTACTGTTGTGTGATTTGACAATCGGTGAACTGCAAACGGTATAGTTATCAAGTAAAATATTATACAATATTTTAAATCTACTCTTGGTGATTTATTCGCGTGCGTCGTTAATTCGTTATACTTATATATTATTTTTATAATATATTGTTATATTTTATGATAAATATTCTATTTAAAAATACATATGGTACCTAGATATATTATAATAAATAATGTAATGATATCAGATAAGTATATGTAGGTATAAGGTATACAACATAACACATAATATACACTATGCACTTATTAATTTTGAAAGTATATATATTTTATTTAGCATTATGGTTTTAAATACAAATCACAGTATATTAGTTATAACTTATAAGTTATAATATAGGAATTATAATAGAATAGACGCATAGTGTTTACGAAAGTGATATAATTTTAGAAAAAATGGTATAGTTTAGGTTTCTGTCGTATTGTTATAATTTATTTATTTTTTTATACACCTACTAGGTATGTTGTAAGCATTAAAATTTAACTATATTATATTATATATATACTCGGAGCACATACCTATATAGCCACATATAACATGTAATACCTACTCCTATATAATATCTATATTACATTGCGATTGCGGACTGCGGTTGCGAATTTCGTTTTTGAAATAACATACACGCTGTGGAAAAACACAGTCGGACTGCGAATTATCGTACGAACGTCAATGTCATAAAAACGCAACACCGCATATATATAGTTGTATGAAATGCGGCTGTACGGGTAACGAATATCCGCCGCGTTTTTATATTGGATTCAATAATACAATAATACTGTCATTGTTTATAGGTATTGGTTTATTAATAAGCAAATACTCACTAGTCACTACTATTAAATTATTTTAAATTTAATATACCTACCTAAGTTAAATTATTTTATACTTCATTAATATACCTACATATGTAATACAATTATTAATACCTACTTAATTATTGCATTTTATATAGTATGTAGCTACTAAAAGGTAGCTATGTATTATATATACTCGTAATATGTAAAACAATTTTAATTAGGTACCCATTTAAATTCTAATTTGTACATTTCAACGACGCGTATTCTGGGTTTACGACGGAATAAACGCCGCATATAGCAAAATATGTCTTTAGAGGACGCACATGCGATTTTTAAGGGGTTCTGTATAAGCAATTTTAATGAAATTTTATAAAAATAAAAATCTTATAATTGAATAATATTTAAGTAAATTTTAAAAGTAATTTAAAAATAGATCTGTGTCAGTAGCACTTTTCGTTGTTATGTAATCATATGATATTTGTTAAATAACCATGTACCTATAATATTTACTTTTGTAATTCAGATATGGTTTTTGGTAGATTAATCGTAGAAAAATAAAATAGGTATACATAAAAAAAATATAAGAACTTGCTGTATTTTTTAATGTCATTATGTGCTGACGTGTTGAATAATGACTTTCCTATAATATGTTAAAAAATCCAAAATTATGAAGAATAAATACTTTATTGTTGTTGATACGCGCTGAAAATGACAACATCGTTGTTTAAATACGTAGGTACCTATACGCAAAATAAAAGTATATAATATTGTGACTTTGGGTATATAATATAATAATTATCAATAGTCACAGTAATCATATTATATTAAAATAAATACTTCTGTAAAAAATTTTCGAATTAGAAGCATAAAATTACGTTAAAAATAGATCAAATTTTTATCTTATTATGATTATTAAAAATATGCAAGCCACTTTCTAACGATACTATCATTGATTATATATTATAATATTATTATAATATATAATCAATGATACTATATAGACTCTGAGATTCAACTTTTATGTGCACAACCCCCCCCCCCCCCGAACATTTTTCTTACTAGGCCACTGTCACAGATATAGATATTTGCTCTCAGGATCAAAATTATTTTCAGCGTATCTAAATAGGTAGGTTTAATATCTATTGTATTTTAATATTACCTATACATATTATTATATTGAAGTACCTAAGTATTTAACACGTTTTTTTTTTAAATTTTATTCACTCTGCCACACTTATAATATTATTTTATTTTATACATTTTACCAAATCTATTATTTACATTATTTTATTACCATTTATACCTATTGACACATTAAAAAAATATTTTGTCAATTTATTTCTCATCGAAAAATTAAAGCACTTTATATATGTAATGTAGGTATATATTATTATAAACCTATATAGC
This sequence comes from Pemphigus obesinymphae, assembly GCA_025469235.1. Classification (NCBI taxonomy): domain Eukaryota; kingdom Metazoa; phylum Arthropoda; class Insecta; order Hemiptera; family Aphididae; genus Pemphigus; species Pemphigus obesinymphae. Next base: position 40,992 of record JAIPRL010002406.1, on the reverse strand, counting down.
ATTATAAAATAAAAAATAATTTAATATAGTATAATAATGGGGGAGGAAAGTCCTACCTATTTTATTTCTAAGAGGCAAATTTTCAATGACATAATATTATTATAGAATATATATATAGGTATAGATATAGATACTTGCCGACAAATTCACTAAAATTTTTCTGTATAGTTTTCAATACATTGTTGTCTTGAAACAAATCCTAAAAAATATTTAGGTTTGTAACAATATGTTTTTTTCTTATTTGTATATAATGTAAATATAAAACCAATGCAAAATTGTCAATGTCATCTAGTATAAACTCTTGATTAAACGCATAATAATTGATTTGTAAACATTTTTTCATTGACCTAGAACAAAATTCATAGTTTATACTACAATGTTGTTCTCTATATAGGTATATAGAAATGTAAGTGTTCCCACATAGCTAAATTTAAGGTAAATTAAGATAATTATAGGTATTATTGTTTCAAATAAAAATGTAACTATTTGTTGGATGTGGCTCGTTTTATTTTTGGGGATGAAAGCTGAGAAGCAATGAATAAGACAATCGCTTAATAATGCACCACAAACAACAAGCAACATTGGTCACTTTAATCCAATAATATATAAGAAGCCTATGTACCTATTAGATAGGTAGGTATATAGACAATTTTAACAGTAGATAATACCTAGATATATTATAAGAAATAAGAAATTTTAATAGGTATATTAAAAAAATCCTAGATATAGTCAGCAGATACTACAGTATCATACTATTACCAATATTAATTATAAAATTACCAAATTTGTTTAAAAATGGTCAGTAATTGCATCATTAATTAGGTACCTATGTATTTTAATTAAGTATTACTGATTTCAATAGTTGTATATAATATATGGGAGGTCCAGATTACATTCGTTTCAACAATTTCACCAAAAAATGAAACCCATGCCATTTACTTTGTTTTAGTGTTATTTGCAGGGACAAGATACTAGATTTGAGATACCACTGGAAAGTAGTTTGCAAAAACAGAAAATTAGTAAACTTTTTTTTTTTAAAGGAATTTTAGGAGTATTTTGAAATTTAGTCAGCAAATTAGAAATTATTCAGAATGTAGTCGGCAAAATTAAAAAAAAGTTGATGACTTTTTTTTTTTTGCATATTCCTTTTTATTTCAAATCCTATTTCGGAGATCCCAGAAATATGTCTTTGGATCATCCCTGGTTAATTGTATAATACTATAATATATTGTTAAACAAATTATATGAGTATATTTAAAAATAAATATTTGATATACTAACCATTTGAGAAGACATTCTTGAACAACATTACAATAAAGTCCACTTGGTTCTTTATTAGAAAGATGGTAAAAAGAATATTTTAATGTAGACATAATGGAATTTTTTTTGTTTTAATTTATACTTAACTAGAATAATAAATATACAATATAGATATATTGAAAAATAAATTAGTAGTTAGTACAGATCTAATAAAAATAATGAAACCATAGCAACCTTATATTTAATTGATGAGCTTTTGGTATCTATGGAAGTATACAATATAGCATTACTGAATTCCCCTCGTCCAATTAATTTCATATATGTTTCTTGGATTTTTATTGTTATTATAGGTACCTACTACCTACAGGGGCATAACTAGTGGGGAGGCAGGTTCCCCCCAAATTTGCTTCAGTCAGCCAAATTGTATTGTCATATTGTCAGTCGGCTATTCATGTTTAAGTCTATGTCCAATGTGAGAGGTTCAAAAGGTAAAATAAGTTAATGACCTATTTTTTACTTATTTATGGTTTTAAGGAAGTATTTTAGGAAAATTAACTTTGTAGTCGGCCAAATTGTTAAAAGGTATGGTACATTTATTTTACTCGTACAAAATATCAGTTGGCCAAATTAACATACTGCCTCCCCAAAAAAAATTACTTCGCTACGTCCCTGACTACCTACTAAGCCCTTTAGTGTACTTTATTGTTTTAGTTTAGATTCGGCATGCGTACATAAGAGTGATTTGTGTTTCATATTTCTTTAGTTTGTGGTTTATTTAAAAATATTTAAACGCTGTGATTTAAGTATGGGAGAGAAGTGTGAGTAGTGAAAGTCATAAGACTTGCTTCCAAAAACGAGTTTACAGGGTTCTGCAGTTCGATTATGTTTCTTATTCCACATTGAATAGAATTTTGAAAAATTGTTTGATTATTGAGCGCAAGAATCCAGCCGATCTAAAAACAAAATGTATGGAAATTGGATTGATGTGGACTCTCACCTTGAAAAGGTTCCAACAGAAGAGATCAGTAATGTAAATTTGAATCCTCAAAGACTTAAAAAGGCTGGCATTGGCAATGTAGAAGAAGAAAACAATAAGAGACCCCTATCAAACAAAGATATTGTAGCTGTCCAGCATCGTGCAGATGAAAAAAGCTTTGAGCAGCATTACTCTTATGAAAGCATGGTCATTAAGTTACTCAATGCAAAAAAGAAAGACATTGATAGGCACATCTTTTACATAACATATTATACATACATAATATAAAATGTAATAAATATATGTATGTACAATACATGTATTTAGTAATATGCCTCAATACTTTTTACATTTTTTTTTTTTATAGTATAAATTAAGTTTAATTTAATTTAATTTTAATTTAGTTTAAATTAAGATGGCCGACCCCAAATAGTTGGGAGAGAAGGCGAAGGAGAAGAAGAAGAAGAAGAGTATAAATTAAGTTTAATCAATTAATAAATATAACTAATCACCTATTAGAAACAATTTGTTAATTGACACATTTTACTTTGGTCCAAGAGTGTTCCTAATAAGCGGCTTCAACTGTATTATAATCTAAAGATAATAATAATTAAATAAAATAATTACTTAATAAAAATATATTTTATAACAAGTAATATAATATATTAATATACATATTATATTCATTTATATTGTTTATACATTTGTAACTGATGTATACATTTTTAATTACTATTCATTTTTTTTAATTCCTTTAAATCCACGAGCAAGTAGGTATTTTTCAGCTGAATCTGATCGACTAGCTTCAGGTTTTACAAATTTTACACTTGAATAAAATTTCATCAAGCTCTTTTCAATTTCTGCGTTTTGACCCCCTTCTAAAATTTTAATTAAACATGCTGCACCAAAATTTGAGTTTAAAACAGCAAATCTGTAAAATATATTAATTATTGTTTATTTTATATTTGAATGTAATTAAGTTTTTCTTTTTTAACTCACTTGATGACTGCATACGCTAGCCTAATGATTAAATCATGATCTAAATGTTTAACTCCAGTAGCATTAGGCGCCATATCACTCAATACAACATCTATAGGCCGACCATTTAAAAGTTCTCTTAGCTTTTGCCAAGTTTTAGGAGATGTAAAATCAGAATTTCCTAATAGTGTAACACCTTTTAAAGGATACATTTGTTGAAGATCAATACCAATCAGTAGGCCTGTAGGTAATTTACTATCTAATAATAAAACATTTTAAAAATACATGGTTAATTTAATAAAATACTTTAAAATATTGATTAGTGATAGTACAAAAGAATAATATAAAGGAAAAATATTTATCTCATTTATATTCTAAGTATACCTATATAATTTTAACATTTTGTAACTGTTTAACATGCTATCTGCTGCATATTTTGCCGTATATGCTATCTATAGAAATAACTTTATCTATCAATGTACGTCATATTTACTACTATAAAGAATGTGAAATTAAAATTCAACTAGTTAATATTTCTGTCCATGACTAACTGGTCTGTATTTATGTTAATTCTTAAAATTTAAAATGAGTTTCCTAACATTGAGTTATTTTTATTGGCATATTCTTGGAAACAAAGAGATGTGTGCGCAATTTTTAAGAGAACGTGATTTACACATTACCACTGAAACACAAACCATCAAAACATTTTGGAGACGTGTAAAAAACAAGTATGGAATTAAATCATGCAGAGCAACTAATTTATTTGAATATCGAAATCAAGAAGAATGGTGAATTTAAATTTAATACCTACCTAAAAAAATATATTTTTGAAGCTAGCTAACTTTATACTTAACCTAAATAGCAATTTGAACTAGGTGAAATAATTTTACTGTGTACATAATATCTACATATTAAAACAGAACTTACTTGTTGAATTTGAATTAATTCTAGATGCAGCTACTTGTGACCAGCTACCTGGAGCTGCACCAATATCTATTACACATTGGCCTGGTTTCAATATAGAAAATCTATCATCTATTTGCAATAGTTTGAATGCACTCCTACACCTGTATTGAAAATTTAAAAATAATAATATACATTTTATTCAGCATTATGTTTAGTTATTTTGTTAATGGTATTGTAGCAAACCTATGTATAATAATATATACTTGGTAATGTTGTAATACTAGGTATATGATTTTAAATAAAAATGTTTGTAGATTTTAAAATACCTACCTATAACTATTTATTTTAGCCTTTTCTACATAAGGATCAGTTTTTTGTCGCAATAACCATTCTTTCGAACTGTGTTCTCTGGTAAACGTTTTGAAAGTTAACCAGTATCGGCGTGCTATTATTCTTTTCATCATAAAAACATACCTAGCAACTTAATAATAATAATTAACAATGCTTTTGTAAATGAATTCGAGTAAAGGCAATTTGTTGTTAGTACCACAGAATAGATTAAACTCCGAAAGTCCGAAACTTGAAAGTCTGTTTTTAAATTTCTATCAAAATTGTATCAGTAGTGCAATAGATAATGCAAAATGGAAGTACAGTATTTCTTATCTTCAAGAGTGCAGAAAAATGATACCGTCAAAAATGAACGTCGACCTTTAACACGAATTAAGATATATATATATATATATATATCTTAATTCGTGACCATTAATAAACGAGGATGTTAAATATTGTCATTTATAAAAAATAAAAATAGATGCATATACATGTTTCATATATCTATGAATAGATGGAATCTATGAAATGATTTTTATAATGATATCTGTGGTTTTAACTGATTAGAACTATTATTGATAAAAAATTTTAGTAAAAAGAAGAGTTGATAACAAATAGATTAAAAAAAATGTAATAAATAATAAAATTATTAATTAACGTTCATCAATAGGACACTACTACTATACCACAGCTCCCAAGGTACATCATAAAGAAGGATCATCTACAACAAAATCTATTGCACTTGTTTTGTATTAATAGGCATTTAATTCATTGTAGAAAATAATCATGTTAAAATCAAAAGTCTGTCTGTGAATACATTGAACAATACACTATTCATATTAAATATTAATGGTTTAAATTAAATTTTACTTTATTACGAAATTGTTTACAAATGTGAGTACTTATATTAGGGTTTTAATTTATAACTATTTTAAATTTTTATTGTACACCATATCTGATGATTGCTTTATTATTTTTAGTTTTGTATGGTTCTGTAGTAATGGATCACTGCTATGACGAGAATGTTTTATTTAATCAATTCTTGATATCGCTTTGTAAATCATTCAAAGAAGTATTTTATAAAGCCGTCGAAAATGGATGGCCTATTTGTGTTCCTAGAGAAGGTTCTTTTTCAAAAAATAAATATTCTGAAAAAGATTTTAATGATCACATAATAACACCAAGTAAGAGTTCAAAATTAAAATGTATTACAATTAGTGGATATGATGTTTTCATAGATAATCATACAGTTAAATGTCATTACAATAATCAGATAAAAACGGTGAATATATTATTTATCGAAACTTGTTATACAGAAGATAATCATAGTTATAAAGTGATATGTATAGATGGCCCATTAACAAGTGCTACTATGACAGAAGATATTGTTGTAATAAAATCTGTACATGATTGTTTGACTTTTTTGTATTCAAAAAGCAATAAATTGTTATTAAAAGATGTAACATGTTTAATAGAGGATTTTTTATTATCTAATGATTTCACTAACATGTCTGTTGAAGTTAAGAAAAAATCAATGGAAAATTTGTATAATGAATGTTTTAAAAAAGCAAGACATTACATTAAACAGTCCAATAACTTTTTTCAAAACAACATTAAACTTGCAGTAGAGTATTATATCCAAAATAAACTGTATAATGTTTTAATGGATAATATAAATATTTTAGTGGCCAAGGAAGATGCTAAATTAAATAAACTTATACGAAATTATTCTAGTGCCATGATTGACATAGAAGTGGATCAAGAAGTTGAAACTGTAATACCAAATGCTAGATGTGAATTATCCAAATTGTATGGGCATAAAACTATTATTGGGAAATTTAAGTGTTTAAAAGATACATTTTTAAAATTGTCAAATGGAAATGAACATTTTACAGTGGATAATCTTTTATGTGCTTTAGTCCATTTAGTCATACATTGTAAAATACCTAATTGGAATGCACAAATATACTTTATGAAAAATTTTGTCATCAACAACATTAAAGAATTTGATGATAATTTCTATTTAACATCATTAGAGGCAGCTATTGAACATATCAAAGTTCATAATTTTAAGCTTGAATTATCTATCAACTATCATGATTCAAATTATGGTGTTTTTTATAATTATATTTGTAAAGGAGAGTATCGTAAAGTTAGAGAAACTTTAGAATATGTGAAAATTCAACAATATAATTTAAAGTGCCATCCTTTATGTGAATGTGTTTCTTGCATGAAAGAAGTATTAAAAGAACCAGCAGTTTGTGTAAGATATAAAGATGAACAGGGACTCACTCCTCTTCATATAGCAGCTTTTTATGGTTATCCACTTATTATTGAATTACTTTTAGAGTACGGATCAGACATAAATGCTTTGGATAATTTTTCACGTACACCTGCCCATTATGCTGCACTTAGAGGACAACAGAATGCATTATTGTTTTTGTTACATAACAAAGCGTTAATGATTGGAGATAATGAGGGCAATACTCCTTTGCATTTGTGTTGTTCAAATGGTCATGATGCTTGTGTTAAGGCATTATTATATTTCATGGAGTTTTCAGATTCAAAATTAAATATAAACGTACAAAACAATCAGGGTGATACACCTCTTCATTTAAGTTTCAAGTGGGGTTACTCTAATATAGTTCAAATACTGGTTGAGCAAGATGGAGATCCATTAGTGTGTAATCGTAGAGGACAATCTTGTTTTGATTGTGCACATAATTCTAAAATAGTTGAGACATTTTCAAGTTATAAGAAGAACAATGTAGAACGAGTCAGAAGAAGTAGTGTCGAAATAACGTCAGAGCAAAAAATTATTGGGAAAATAATAACTGCTATATCTGATGGTGATATACGCCTAGTACAACATTATTTGGGTATTGATGATGATAATCAAAATGTAAAAAAGTTTGTTGATGTGAATTGTTTTAATTATAAAGGCTATACTCCTCTCCATGTAGCTGCAGCCTGTGGTCAAACTAGTATTGTGAAAATGTTAATTGGATATGGAGCAAACATTAATTCATTGACAATTTCTGAACAGTATACTGCATTGCATTTAGCTGTAAAAAATAAAATGAATGAAATTGTTAATGTTTTATTAGATTCTGAAAAATGTGATCTCAATAAACAAGACAAAAGTGGCAACAGTGTATTACACTATGCATGTTCAATTGGTGATGTTAATGTAATAAGTAGACTACTCCAAAATGGCGCTGACTTTGGAATAATCAACAAACAATTTATAAGTGCTTTAGATATTTTGAAAAAAAACACAGAATTAAGGTAAAAAGTAACTGGAATCATTTATTTATATTTTTAAGTTTAACTGTTAAAGAGAATATCACCCATCTGTTTTTTAATGGGTTTTGTATAATACATTTTTATGAAATTTTAAGAAAAATTAAAATCCAACAATTTTAATATATTTTAAAAGTAGTTATGAATATTCCTGTGTCAGTACATTTTTTTATTGTTGTGTAATCATGATATTTGTTTAAAAAAAACCTTGTTATCTTTACTTACTTTTCTACTTGAAGTTTTATGGCTTTCAGAATGATTGTAGATAATTAATATTGGCACCAAATAAAAGAAGAAACATTTTTTCTAAATTTAAATTTCTTTTGAAAATTACAATATTAACATCAAACAAAAATGGTTCTCTCAAAATTTAGTAAATTTTGTAAACTTTTTATTGATATAAAAATATTTATCTGTTATTCTATAATAACATATATATAATAATAATAATATAATTAAAGTATGAAAAAATGTTTTTATGGACTATTTTTCAGTGTTGTTAACGTTCCTTTTAAATAGGAATCCATTCTATTCCTCGTTCTTTTGGTATTAAAAAGAATTTGTTACTATTTCGTTCCTTTTTATTCTCTTTTATATATATATATATATATATATAAAAAATAAATAAAGGATATTTACATTTTACAACTATTTTTACTGTTGAAACTATTATAATAAATATTAATTTATAAAATTATCAGTTCATACATATAGAATTATTAATTATAATATTATAATACATTATTCAAATGCATATACATTATTTTGTTTTAAAAGTATGAGCTTTTCAAATAAGCTATCACTTAATTTAAAACGTTTAGCAGTCATAACTACTGAACCAGTTGAAAACAGTCTTTCAAAAGGCGCACTTGAGGGCAATGGAGTGTTGTATTCTAAGAATAATTTGATACATAAACAAAGAAGATATATCTTGCAGATTTTTAATAATTTTCAATTTCATTGGACACTTCAAGTTTTTTCATAATATTGGTATACAAAAAAAAAAAAAATGGTTTTTATAACTTGTGTATTTAATTCACTTTCACTGTTTATATGTTCTAAACTTGAATATAAATAGCATTCATACAAATAAATTGTGAAAATATAATGATACATTTGAACACCTGCAGACTATTTTTACATGCAATTATTGAACATTTTTGGATACATTTCTTTCATAAAACGTTAAAAATTAAATTCCAAGACTAAGGAATTAATAAAAAAATATTACGTTCCTATTCCTAAATAAAAGGAATTCATTCAATTTCCTATTCCTTTAACAATTAATGGAGTCCGTTCTTTCCATTGTTCCTATAAAAAGGAATTTGTTCCATGGATCGTTCCTTAACAACACTGCTATTTTTCGGGGTGTGGCGTCCTCTTAAGCGTTTAATAAAATAATAAATATATCATATTATGAACTTCAATTTTCCAACTCAATATGTTAATTTACATAATTTAAATAAAATAATATAATTATTTAAAAAATAACTTTTTAGATCAATTAATTTTCCATCAATTATCAATCACTATGATATTCAGTTAACTAAAAAAATCATACTATTTATTAATTTATATATGTAATAAACAAATACTTATTATAATTTCTATTTATAGTAAAAAAATTTTTATCCTGGATATTTTTGTCCAATTGCAACTATATGAGGAGATTTTTGTCTATGAATATTTATTTAAGATTCATATAATATATTATATTTCCAGTATCTAGTAAATTTGATTAGGATGGTACTTCGGAGAGATTATAATTTTTTCGATTTTGTTTTAGTTTTAATTCCACGTTGTTAACTGTCTCCTTTCATACATTTTTAGGGGTTGAAGGTAAAAAAAGGTTAAATTATTATAAACATTTTTTAAAAAAAAATGGCACCTATGTATTAAACATAAAAGCATCTTGTTTGCAATCCCCTTATTAAAAAATGAATAAATTATAATTGGGTGTTTTGGTATTGGATTTTTCATCTCGAATTATCAACCATATTAATATATTATTATGTCTAGTTCTTCATAAATAAAAGTATATAATCTTAGATTTTAAAGTAATTTGATATTTTAAGTTATTTTAACAAATTTAAAACCTAAACAGATAGGTAAACAGATAGGTACTATCTGTTAGAATATTTGAATTTGATAGTTACAAATAGATAGGTATTTATTGTCAGTTGTCATAAATACGAGTAATATAAGTGTAATATTTCTTTTTAATATTTCACAAAACTGAGTTATAAATATTAAATATAAAAAGGCATGTACAGCAGTGGCGTAGCGTGTGCGTATGCTGTGTATGCACAGCATACACTTCACAAATTGAAAAATAATTTTTTTTTATATTAATAATGTAATATTTTTATAAAAAAAATGTTTGATTGTATTAATTTAATATTTTATAATATTATAATATTTTGTAATTTTGTATATTTTCTTCTAAGTTCATTAGGATTGATTAATCCGCAACACTATGGCCGCG
>JAIPRL010002406.1:14246-30654 GCA_025469235.1 Pemphigus obesinymphae | reverse complement strand
TATGCAGGATCAGTATTGCATACGCTATTGCATAGAGCCGTCAATCGTATATTTTGTGTTTATCGTATATTATTTATATTATTGTATAATGCATACACTAAGCTGAAACGCACGCTACGCCACTGATGTACAGGTATCTGCAAGTATCTCAAATACTTAAAATTATTTTCATTTTATTTTAATATTAAAATATACAAACTAATATATCATATAATCTATTCATGTGTAAATACAAAATATAAAATTAATAAATGTTTCTAAGAATAAAATAAATAATAGGTATGTTTTTAATATTTGTTTCAGGCACTTGATTTCACTTAAAAAGAAAACACCAATATCATGAACATAGAATTACAATAAAATATTTGAATCTTCGTATGATGAAATTTTTTATATTTTTATACAACAAATAGATCTACTAAATTAAACAATATTCATTTTTGACTGTGAAACTATATTATTATATAATATTTATATTTGTTTATTTAATATTATAAAATTTTAAAAAAAATTAGTTATATTTGTTCAGAAATTTAAAATTTAATATTAACCAAAACTACTTTTTTGTTAATTTCTGTTAAAGTTTAAAGTTTTTTTAAAGTTTTTAGTTTAATTTGTTTTTAATAACTTTATATTATAATTAAGGTAGGTATATATATATATATATATATATATATATATGTTTATTTTTATAAAATATATGAATTGATTGTTTATATTAATTATAAATACTAAGGCTACTCCAACATTTAAAGCGAATTTAATTCAACTGTGACAATATGGCTAGTTGGAAATGAAAATAAATCTCTATATATTTTTTGATGATAGTGGCTATATATTAGTCAGTTAAGAGTTTCTGACCATTACAAAATATGACGTAAACATCAGTGGAAAACACATTTATACAATTACATTGGAAGCAGATCTGACTCGACAAACTTGACTTAACCAAAATTCTATTAATTCAAATTGTGTATTTAGCTGTATTAGATTTTGTATGATATTCCTAAAAAGTACAAATAATAATTATATTTTAGTTTGTTTCTTATCTCTTTTTAGATGTGTTTACTATACATATAAATTACATGTATACCATTCATATTTATCACATAGTTTAATATTAATAGTGAGTACTTTACATTTTAAAACATGTATAACTATTTAAATTTAAACAGTTCACAGTTCAAAAGATAATTGAATAGAAAATCATTCATTATTACATTTATAAAAATCAATATTATGTTAGATTTATCTTACATCATATTATATAATTTATTGAAAAACAAAACAACTTATAAATTTAACTTTACAGTATATAGATGTGCAGTAAATTTTCAATAATTTTGGATAGTTCTTTCATTCAAAATATTCTACTTTCAACATTTCTGACGGGCCGAATGAAAAACAAATAAAATTATCTATCAAACAAATTTGATAGATTTTAGGATAAATCTTGTATTAAAACCTCAGAATATTAATTATAACAGCAATTTAAAATGGTTGAAAGTGATGTATTATAATTATTATTGATTTAGATCTAAAAGTCTGATAAAATTAAGACTACTTAGAATTTTTTAATTTTAAATATGAAATTGTATTATTCTTTTTTTTGTGTGATTCTGGAGATTCTGTAATAGAGAATGTTGAAAATATATTATATTTTATATTTTACTGAAAATCGTAAAAGAACCTAACCTAACCAAACCTTTTTTGTATGAAAATAAATCATGTGAAAAAATTATTCCCAACATTCCTCTAGTAAAGAACCTACAGAATCTCAATATATTTTCAGAATTAAAATCAAAACATATATTATAAATACTCGAAGCTTTATTATCTTAATTCATTACTAATAATAAAGTCTATTCCAAAATCTAAAATTTAATGCTACCTCCACACTCTCGAGGGAGCCGAGTTCTATGCTTCACGTTTCCATAGTTCCACACTCTGGCCAACATTCAACGAGCGTTGTATATTTGTATCGTTAAGAGGACGTCACACCAGTATTTGCTGTCTCTGTCTATCTATCTAATGGGCAATATAGCAAAATTAAACTACGCAAAACAACAAATGTGGTGTCTACAAAATTAGAGTTAAAAAAATACACACTACCAATTTTAAAAAGGAGAGTATTTTCTAGAAAATGACATCCTTCTTGTAAAATATTGTTTATCAAAGAAGTTGCAGCGTTTTAAAGAAAAACTTAAATGTTTCACACTTTCTCTTCTCTTACTAAATCCACCATACCCAAATTCGATCAATTGCCTCTATCGGAAATTCTTCATTTAATAATCCCAAAAAATATTATTTTCGTCTCTTTATCACTTTCTTGTTTTTCATTAACACCTCAGATATGTTTATATATATATATATATATATATATATGTATTTATATAAATATATAGGTGTTTTATATATCTGTGGTTTACATTCTTCTATTCTCATAATTTATACACAAAACATTTCTAAAGTCCTTGGATTGTTTTTCTCTTCCCTTAGCTTAACTTTTATAATCTATCCAATCTTCCTTCTCTCTCTGGGTTTCTGTCATTTCTTAAATTGTATTTTTTTCTTTTATATAATTTTCTGCGCTTCTGCCCACCACCATGTTTGCTTATCCTCTGGCATACTACCTTTACTCTCGCCAACGACATCTCTATATTTTCCTTTTCGTGCACTACATTTCCTATACCAAATATACATAACCATTAACCTATGTTGTGTTGTCGGCAAACTTTCACCCGGGATTACCCTACAGTCCTTATACTGTTACAAACTTTTTCTCTTCCATATAAAATAATCAATTTGTGATTTGTTCCTCCTTCATTCTTATAGGTTAGATACTAGTTGACTAACTCGGCTTCGCCCATGAACAGTTTTGCCGGTATGAGAGTTGTTAAGGTATGAAATTTTATATTATCAAGTATAATAAATAATAAAAGTTTCGATTCATTCATTAATTTGATGACAAAGGCAATATATAGCTGACCTGAAAATGATTTGCTATTGCTAGATTTCATTAGATATATATTATTATTGTTTTGCCTGTGCATATTTATTTAGCATTGAAGTCTTTCATGTTCATTCAACGGTGTTTTGTCTGCCCTCATAATGAATTTCAAGTCATTCGTTCTACATTCTTTAATGAGAATTTAAAATCTCGGACTAATCAGTTGTGTTCGTGGAATCATGCTCATAATTCAGCAATAATTTTCCGATTTGTTGCTACACTAAATGCGCATCGTCGATCAATCTTTTCCTCCACGTTGTCCATGAAATAAATTTGCAAAACTGTGGACTTCTACGATACTGGAAGAAGTGAACCAATCTGATGATACACTTGTCTTCCGACTTTAAATGTAGGCATGAAATTACCATATATCACAATATTCGTCGCTCCAAACAGTCCAAACGATGTTATTTGAAAAGAGGAGTTGTATTTCCAAATATGCTGTAGAAAGTATTTGGATTCCTGATTAGCTTTAGCCATATAAATTAAGTGTTTCTGGTGACTCGGCCAATATAGTAGCAAATTGACTTTGCCATTACAACTACACATGCCAGGCGTTTCTTTTTGAAATTTCAAAGCACTACAATGAAAGTAAAAATTATTGAAACAAAAAAAGTGATTGGGCCAATGACAACATTGCCATGCATTCTATTGTAGGTAATCGTAGTCTTTATAGCAATTGAACGCCGCTTTGTTGAGATCGATTCTCGTTATTAATCTAATCTTTTTCTCGTCGTGTATCTCTGTCTTCGGGTGTTGCAGCAGTTCTTGAAGTAGAAGCTCTCACTCACAAGTACTCAACTCGTACGTCTCGCTCTTCAGATGTTTCATAGGATCTACTAGCTGACGGTTTGCCACGCATGTCTGGTTGACCTTCAGTGTTTGATTTTTTGGGTGGAATTTCAAATACTTTCCAGTACTTAATGTTTGTTGACAGATGAGGCATTCCAAGATAGTTTGGTTGTGTGTTTATTTTCTATTTACCTCGTAGTGTTTTCATAACATTGGAAAACAATTTTTACTTTAGATAATAGTATTTTGAAAATGCATTACAATGTAAATATAAATAATTGTTAATATTTAAATCAATTTCTAACAATCAAATCTAACTTGTTAATAAGTAATTCGTTAGGTACCTAACATTCTAGAAGGGAAGCGATCGTCCCGTCACCACTACACACGAGCCGTCACTGCTAATTCATACGCTGATGCAGTCAAGTATTCTTTCTCCATAGCCTCATTATTTTCCCAAATCCATACCTTCTCCATCATAATCAATAGATTACATATGATAGTATGTCTATATAATGGATCCACGTTTAATTGAGTACACAGGATAGGTATTTTTATAATATATTATTATTTTCATACAGAATCTATAAAAATACAAACTTCATATTAATTGGTACCTACCTCTCAAAAAGTTACACATTTTGTTTTTTATTTCCTTCTTTTTTTCCTAGATTTACATATAAAAAAATTAAAAAATTATTCTTATACATATATATATACTAGGCTCTCTTTAGTTATAGCCGTATACCTATATTTTTATGCGCATACCTATATAATATAATAACACAGAAGTCTGAACCTAATACCATTAATACCATTGATTATAATATATATAATACCTACTTTAATATAATATAGGTACCTAATAACTAATAAGCAATAGCCAATAGGTCATTATAAATTGTATATTATATTATATTGTAGGTATATGTAAATATTGTAAATGTCGGGGAGAAATTAATTAAAAATACCTATGCTTCACACACCCGCATGTTGCAGTTGCACAATTCATCCGTGTTTTCACAAGATTCATGATGTAATATGTAAGCACGAACTAAGATAGTACTATCTTGGTTCGTGTCTGTAGGCCATGGCCACAGAATATTATATTAGAAATTAGAATATAATACATTCTGTGGCATGGCTATAGATACTACTAACTGTCTAGTATACTATACTACCAGCACAGAATATTCTGTAGCCATGCCACAGGATATAAGATAATATTCTGTGGCCATGCTGTAAGCTTATTATCAATATCTATTTGATTTGCTTGATAACAGATAACACGAATATAATCAACAATATATATAGGTAAATTAATATATTATGTATGTAGGTATTAACTATTATTAAAGTGAATACTTGTGACCAAACTGCGGTGAGCTTAGTCTATAAATTATATTGTTATTATTAAGTCTAAGTGTTATAAGATTAGAAAATCTTGATGGCCATAGTGCTGTCATGTTTCAAAAGATGCTTCGATGGCATCAAATACACAGAGCATGCATCATTTCCACAAATCAATCCTATTTGTTTGGATACCAGCCGAATGGGTATATAAATAGATATAATATAGCTGTTGGTTAATTTTAATTTTTATTATTTTCCCCATAGGTAATGAAGTTGTAATAGTTAAAAACGGTACAAGGATATGTGGTAGTGGTGGAGTTTTGTGCACCGCACCCATCGTGCAAAATAAATGCTATTTTGAAGTAAAAGTTCAACAATCTGGTAAGTGAAACAGCTGTGTGCAAATAAATTATTCTTAATATGTATTCAAACTTCAAAGCATTGTCTATATTTATGTATTAATGTTCACAAATAGGAATTTGGGGAGTAGGATTGGCTTTGAATGATGTGGATCTGTGTAAAGCGCCTGGTGGACACGATCCATATTCATGGGTATTGTGTAATGATGGTGCTCAACGACATAACCAACAAGTGTTAAAAGCAATTGATAATATCATAGAAGAAGGGGATATAATTGTAAGTCATCAAAAATGCTTCATTTAAGAAACTGTTGGTTAGGCATTTATGTTTTCTTTTTTTAGGGTGTTTTCTATGATCATGTTGAATTAAATTATTCAATCAATGGTCAACCTGTGAATGAACCAATTACAGGAATAAGAGGAACTGTTCTTCCAGCTCTTTTTGGTTAGTAAAATAGTATATTAGCTGTGAAACTGTTTAGAATAATGATTTTTTTGGTACCACCAGTTTCCTATTATTTTATTTATTTAAACAACATAGTGATTTATATAATTAAATATTATCTATTAAATTTTTTTTTTAAATAATTACAGTATAACTTAATAAAAATTACATTTTAAATAAAGAAATAATTTATGTAGGTACGTTCAAAAAATAAGTTTTGTTTTCTATTTTTATTGTGTCAGCGCTGTTTTCATAATAATGGTTACTAGCCATTTATCATTAACTCGTTGGGAAAATGATAAAACCACTAAGTATGCAAAGTAGTGAGTGTTTTAAATGGATAAATAAATTAAAAATACTGCCACATGTGAGTTATGGATTGTGATCGTACCGTTTTCTAAATGTTAGGAATACCAAACCAATGAATATTCATAATAAAATTTGTGAAGTTTACGGAAGAAATGAGATGAATGATTTAATGTTTAGAAGATGGATGCAACTTTTCAATCATATAAATGTTCATTATAAATGAACTTGATCATCCTTGATACATGAATATTTGTACAGCCTTAACTTTAAAGCATTGAAAATAATAAATAAAAACCAAATTTATTTTATTTACTACCATTTTTAAAAATATTTTTCAATGTCATTCTAAATAGTTTTTACAGTACTCATTTATACATACATTTAGTTATTTATTTATATATTACTGTATAAGTTTGGTGAAGCTTTTATTAAATCTCCTAAATATTTATAAAGTTTTAATTGATATGGTTATATTATACATTTTCTTATTATTTAATTTACAGTGCCTAATGGTATAAATCATCAAATTTCAACTGATCATAGAAATATCTATGTGATATAAAATGTTTAGTTAATACTACATATTAATATACCTCTGGAGTCTGGATATACCTTTACATTATGTAAACTTGTTATAATTAAATACATTTATATGTAATAAATGTTTTATATAGTTTGTATTATACATATACAATTATTTATTTCAGTGGATGATGGTGCAATATTAGACATTGTATTGGAAAAATTTTCATATCCACCTTCTAGTGGTTATGATAAAATCATGTTGGAACAATCTATACTTTAACTAAATTTAACTTTAAAATAATAACATATTATAATTATTAATCATTCCATTAATAATAAATTATAATTTTATATTTTTTCTATAAATGTATTTATTTTTATGTATACGTGAAGCCCATTTGTAAAATAATAAAAATTAATATATTAATTATTATTATAATATAAAAAAAAACATTTAGAAGGAAGGTTTATTACATTAATATACAATAATATTAATTTTATTACAAAAAAAAAAATTCAATACTTTAATGAAGATATTTAAAATGCTTATTTTCTTTTATACTCCTAATAACAAAACAATGTACATGTTGTGCCTTCTAATTGTTTTAGTCACCCTAGGACAAAATGTTCCAATTTTATATCAACATAGTCAATCAGTTTAATATTTATTATCTCAAATAAAAATGAATCTCAAAACTAGAAAATAAAAAATTTATAAAAATTATAGTGTTCATGTACCTATTACATTAAATATTTATAAGTTATAGTGACTTTTTTTATATTATGTATCTTTAACGGTTAAGACTGATGACAAACGAACAAAATATCTTTATTATTATTATTATTTTTTAGTATAAATATTGACATATGTTTTAGGAACATTTTGTCCATTCACTGTTTTTAGTTTAACATGCTATATATTAAACTATTAATTAATCTGTGTACTATTTTTTTATTTTTTATTTTTTGTGTATACATCATATTAATTATATTCATATTTATTGAATTAATAACTATAAAATCATAATATCTATTTATAAATAATATTTGATTTATTGAACAATGTATCTTATTAAATTTTGAAAATAAGTAAACAATATATATGATAATATGGCGAAGTTAAATAGTTTTGATTATTTGTAAAATCTCAATAATTCAATACCCTAAAAATTTCTTACATTTAAAAATAATTGAATATATTATATATTATGTTCTATATATTATTTTTTATTTGATTATAGTATAATTTTATACTCCTTATGATTTGAGTTATTGAGATTTTACTGTATTATCCATGATAATGTAATTAGAGAATACTTCTATTTAAATATTACTTAAAATTTATAAAAATAAATATATGTGATAAGAATAATGGAACATTAATTGTATCGGTTTGTAATAAAATACCAATTAGAAATGCATTAAAATTATAATATAACACATATATATATATATATATATATAATATATATATTATAAATAAATACAATTTATTTCATATTAACTTATATTTAAATAATGCTAACATTCTATAGTTTGTTTAATCAAATTTACAATTTATATGGACACATATTTTTTCCTAAACAACCATTACGATTTGCAGCATAAAAATTAAGTTTGAGATATCATTTGTTAAGATTGTCAGCTTACTGTGTACATAAAACTTATTACTTATACATACAATTTTATAAATGTATAAGTATTTATATATATATATCTATTATATAAAAACAATATTAAATTAAAATATAAATAAACTATATTTAAACATATACGCAGTTGTTATTTTGTTAAGCCCTAGTAGGTAATTAAAAGTTTGGTATATGAGGTAAACAAGTTACAAGACATTTTAAAAAAGTGGGAAATAATTTTAATTTAATTTGGTTAGTTTTAAAATACAGCCAGGTAAAAAATAATATTTGATAAAGATAAATTATATATTATAATTATATACATTATATATTTCAAAAGGTAACTCCAATCATGATGTATTTACGATTTAATATTTTTTTTCTCATTTGATATGCATATAAATAATTTAAATGATTAATATCAATTCGTTCTGGGAATTCAATTTAAAATATGTATTAGATATTTTATTCAATATTAAGATTTTTAATATTCATGGAATTATATAAATTAAGAATTTTACTGGAATGATTAATTTACATTGAATAAGTACAATATAATATTTTTAGATTTTTTTTGTTAAAGATTTAACTTATGTTCTTCATCTAATGATATGATAATATAATATTTGGACATTGTTTCTTAAACTAAAGTTCAGTAGAAAAATTATTAAATTATATAAAGTAAATAAACTATAATACTTAATGACACACATAGTATGCTATCTACAACTATTATCAGTATAATAATTTAAAAGTTTTTTCATCATACAATTTTTTTTTTTTAATTTAAATTCTGTAGTAAATACTTTATGCATATACAATTGAAATATTTATATGCAAACAGAAACAATAATATATAAATTATAAACACTTCACTTACTTATATAATATCATAATTATATTAAATAAAAAAAACCAGCAGATAATAAAATTGATAATTATAACAAAACTGGAGGAATCTAGGTGTGGAAAATGGTTTTAAAATTAGTGATAAGTACGTTGTAAACTGCTAAAATGGATACAGGGGTTAATCTGTTTGCAACAAATATGAAATGACAAATATTCAAGGTTGCATTTTTTTTTAAACTTGTTTATATAGAATAAACATTGATGAGTGGTAAATACGTGGTCAAGAAACAGATAAATAAAATGTGAGTGATGAAAGATATGGGGGTATATACACATTAATAATTATATACAAGTATATGACACACACAATAATACACCTTGTCCACAAGCATTTATTAAATACTTATTAGCCTATATTTAACTCCTTAAAAATAGACCAGTTCTAATTCCCTTAATAAAAATTCTGGGGAGATTACATTTCTATAATTTAAATGACTTCTATGTTTGTATCAGTAGATTACAATTGAGCACACTCTACTTTTTAAACTACTTTTTAGGTATTATTATTATGATTGAATACATTAAATATATTAAATAATCAAAACATTTCCAAACAGCTACTCTTTCATTAAAATGTAATATTGTGTTTACATAAATAAATATATAATTGTATTTCAAATATGAAATACTCCACAATCTAGATTAATTCAAAATCATTGCAATTATTTTAGAGCATTTTATTTGAGTACGTATATTAGTATTGTTATTATCACGTAGGTATATATAAGATTTATCAATTTGAATATACTTAAATCTTGTAAAATAGATCCTGTAAATATAGATATGACAACATTAAACAAGAAATTTTGTTGAATTGTACTGTTTTCCAAGTGTAGGTAGCTATACTAAATTCGCGGAGAGTTTAAGAGTGCGCAGAAACCAATTTTCGTTTTACCTCACCGCAACATCATCTATCGGCTACTCGCCACCCAAAATATCACGTGCTGGCTGTACTGATCGGTAGGTTACAGTATGTAATTTTGTTGCGGAGAGGGGATAGCCGCCCAAAGAAACGGAGCTATCCAAATTTTTGTCAGTCGAGTGCGCAAAACACTCCTATTCTCTCCGCGAACAGAGTATAGTTCTTTGTTGAGCACAAATTGTGCTTTATCGTACACCCATTTGTACATACAATTTTGTTATGTAGATAGCATAATATACGTGTGCCTAATTAACTATACTATACAAATCATTACATTTAATACTTAATAAATTTCATACAATTTTGGTATTTTGGTATGGCAGGAACAAGCTCGGGAAATGATTTAAGCATATTTTAAGTTTTATATAATATACCTACATATTTTCAAATAATCAAGAGATCAGTTTTTTCATTTGTATTCGTTGAATAAGTGTTAATGCTACGTATAATTTACCTCATTGTCACTAGCTTCAGTCTCAACTTCTTTTTCCCAGTCAAATGCAGTTTGACTAGGTAATTGGCCTAAGTGTGTCCACCGTTCTTTAAAATTTAGATTTTTGGTCCGTAATTTTTCAAAACGTCTATTATGATAAAAATTAACAAAAATAATATATGGTATAAGTTTGATTGAATACAAATTAATTTAGTACCGAAACAAGTAATGCTTTGCAAACTCATATAGCTCAATGTCTAAAGAATTTATCCTTTTCACTTTTTCCAATTCTTCAACATTTAATAAAGATTTATAAACAGCTGAAAGAGTTGCATTGTGTTGTGTAAATGTGACTGCAAATCTTAAATTAAACGTTTCTTCAAAAATATACTGATTTAACTAAAAATAATAATCAACAATATTATTCAAAAACAATTTAACAATTTAATTTATTATTTACTTTTTGAAATTCAGTGAGTCCAAAAAAAGCAATTGATAGTAAATTTCTTTTAGCACTCGCAAGCATAACTCTGTTCCGATCTTCTTGACTCATTGTTGATGAGTTATAACAACCAATTAATGATAGATCTGCTAACATTCTAGTTTGTCTAAAAATAATGAAGTGATCATAATATTTATCTATGTAAAATGATAAACATTAAATTACCGATTGGCAGCTAAATTATGTGGGCAATCTGCAAATGTATTTAATGTTACATCTGTCCAAAATGTACCATTATAACATTTTGGTAGTTCATTAAGTGATGCTGGTCGACCACCACACCAATGTCTAGACATTCGCCATGTTGCACCTCTTTGTACATGTTTATATTCAGAGAGATAACGGCTAACTGGATCTCTTAATAAAGTAAGATAGAAATATCTACAATGAAAAATATTACATTAATATAATTTGATTATTATTACTTCTCATTTGAATAGTTGAAATACCTTCGTTTAATAGACTTTCCTTCATTTTTGTCAAGTTCAGAGTCAACACATCCAGTCAATTCAGTAAAATCTGCGTGAAGTCCACATTTCCATCCCGTAGAATATCGACTGAAAAGCCAATTTTCATTTCGACTGGGTCTGAAACAATAGCATAACTTTCTTTTCCTTTGACACGTACAAGGGCGTTGTAAATCTAAATCTTGAACAAGATGACGTCCAAATGAAGTACCACCAGTTTTCTGTATATGAAGAAAAACCATAACATCATGTGCATTCATATCGAAACGTAACTGATTTTCACTTTGCATATCATTGTAACTAACTCCTGTACCTGTGTCTTTAGCATTTTTAAAGTCTAAAATATAATTGATATCAACATTTAATAAAATAGGAAATTAGTTATTAGGTAATTCATTTGTATTGAATATATTTACCAGTTATGTTGGCTGAAAGGAGATTCATTACTGTCCATTCTGAATAAATCGCTGATTTAGGATTGTAGGACAATGAACAGCGATTGTCTGAACAAAAATATCCAAAATATATAATACCAAACAATGCTAATAGAGCACAGAACATCACTAGTTTTCTTAGTGTGATACGATGTTCTAGTTTTCTTCTCATCTCAATGTCTTTTAACAATCCTCCGAAGTCCGACTGCCCTAATACGCTGGTGTAGACCATTTTTTACAAATCATTTCATGTAATTTGTCATATATAGAAGATTATTTATTTGGAAAGAACTATGGGTAGGAGATGTTTTCTTAACATAGCTGCGAGTGCGGACAAAAAAACAGAGGATTTAATTGGTAATAATTATAATTTACAATAGTGTTATTGTGTATTTACTTGTTGTGTTGATGAAAATTCAAATATTTACATCTTAAAAAATGATAACAAATTGATTGTTATCGCAAAAAATGATAACTAGACAGTGTTATCAACTTTTCGATGTTTCTCACACTGCTGCAGGGCATTGGATCATGTTTAAGCGCAATTTGCATTGATATTTTGAATTTAGTAGCGCACCGTTCGTTACTGTATCGATATGCTGCAGTTGTACGAATTGCAATAATTATAATATACTATTCGTGGTTTAATGTTTTGTCTAGATTTAGGAGATTTAATAAAAATCCGGTTTGTGTGAAATCCGCTATTATTAATGTGTTAATTGTTGACAATTTTGTTGAATAGTTTAATATACAAGTATTTATTTAGAATTTTTATTTTACACAATGAAGATAATATGGATTACTCCATTATTATTGATCCAGAGTTATCGTAAGTCTTGTTTACCTATAACCTTTTTTTGAAACTAAATTATTTATATTTGTACGTGTCACTTGTGCCATGTAGAATACATTTTTAATTTTTAAATATCTATAAACTTATCTATTTACTATAAATTGTTGGTACTCCACTTATAAATTAATTGTGTAAAACTATTAATAATTGAGTATCTTTAAAAGTATAACCAATTTATTAATTTGATTTAAATTTACGTATTTTAATAATAATTGACTAGTTATACTGTACTGTTATTTAAAGACTTTCAAATAATAATATTAAAGAATATTATGTAGGTATATATTATATTTACTAACTACTAATGTACAATTATATCTGTAAGAGGGTGAGGGGCGATATAGAAAATATTTTTGAAATTAAAATGTAGTTTAGTTTTATGCGATAAAGTTATTGGTTTGTGACAGAAAAACATCTGTAATCTGTATCATTATAAATATACAAAGATTGAAAAACTTAGAAAAATCATTCATTTTTTGAAATTAATATACGAAATTTGGACCTAAATATATTATATACGTATATAAATTGGTTTGATGGTAAAAAAGGGTCATTTGTAAATTTTCTACCAAATTTGTTTAGACAAATGGTATAAATAACAAAAAGTGAAATAAAAACGGGATTCCACATCCAAAAGCTGGACAAAAAGCGTCCTGTTTAAAGTTTATCAAGACCATTGGACTTAAATCTTCAAAACGGGACGTTTGGTCACCCTAGTGTATAGGTATATATTTTGATACATTTTTAATTGTCGCCCAGTGAAAATTCCTTAAAAAATGCACTGACGTAATCTCTTCTAGTCATCATTGATAAATCCCAGTGTATGCATAGATGTATAATTCGTAATAATAATAATAATAATAAATAATATACTGATCGTAGTCGCTGAATAAAATTGAAAAGACAACAATGAAATAATGGCCTGGTCAGTATTAATATAGTATCGGTAACGATACGGCTTGTAAAATGAACCGATTTGTACTCTCTTTTTTGAACTTAAATGGAACTTATAATATTACACATCACATTTAATTTATACTTATAAAATATTAGTTCTATTGTTTGTAATTAGAAAAAAAACTTTTTACAGTATTCTATAGCTGAAAATATTATGTTTAAAATCACAATATACCTACTTTAGAATCCGATCTATATAATTTTCTCTTTCAAAAAAAAAAAAATAAATAAATAAAAAATGTTAAGTAAATTCATCACTTTTCCTTTTGGATCATTTTAGTAATGAGAATTACCTATATGAAATATATTATAAATAAATTATATGGTCATTGACAAAATAATATGTGATTCAAATTTTCTATACTACGAGTATGTAACTTAATATAAGTGGACGGCACGGGCCCGTACCAAAAACGTATCAACTGTATTGTCAGACATGGTTAGACGTAAATTAATATTATTTATTCCGTATATTCGTATGATTGTATACGGTATTACTATTAGCATTGATTTTAGAACTATACATACATATATTTTACATATATTTTAGAACTATAGTTCTAAAATCAATGCTATTAGTTATTAGTGTGTTACATACTGGTTCTACAGACTACGGTCTTATAATCTTTATTAAATTAAATACTGTGAGAATGTTAAGATCTTCCAACCCTTACTTTGTACTCGTGTCTCGTATACAATCGCTGTATACAATAACGAATGATTGTATGTTAAATTTAATTGGCAGGTACAACATTTACTATTCTCAACCGGGAGAAATTTTTAAAACATTTTTAGATTATTACCT
Organism: Pemphigus obesinymphae; assembly: GCA_025469235.1. NCBI lineage: Eukaryota > Metazoa > Arthropoda > Insecta > Hemiptera > Aphididae > Pemphigus > Pemphigus obesinymphae. The sequence continues at coordinate 15,948 of JAIPRL010002406.1, read as the reverse complement.
ATATAACATGCATAGAATATAAAAATAAATTTTTTTACGTCAACGTTGGGTTACCTATTTATTTCGAGAAAGTATATTTAAGACATTGCTCTTTTAAAAGAATTGAACATTTATTCCTTTTAAATTAATTATCGAGGAAGTTGTGGATTGTAGACCAAAATGAAGTTTTCATATAATTTTCCAACAAATTTTTTTAATATTACTATAATAAGTGGTCAAAAAGTTTTGAAAATTGTATCTTGTAAATTACACGTCAATACGTCAATTTATAAGTAATACTGAAAATAATGTGTACATTTCAAGTTTCTGACATTATTACTTTCTCCTACTGGGAAATCTAAAATTGACTTCTTTAAAGTATCTGAAGCTTACACGCCCACTAAACTTCTTTTTAACTAAACTAGAATACGAATAACAGCGACTACCTATATAATAACGGAAAATCAAAAAACATAGTGATGAGTAGTAGAAGTAGAATGCAAATCGCCATTCCACTAATAAAATTAAATGTAAACAACTACCTAATAATAGAAATTTATTGGTGTCGCATTGATTTCGCCAAGATAATTAGATATTCGTATATATTTAAACTATAGGTATATTATTTTTGCATACAATTTTATTGTGCGATCAAACTTTTTACTAATTACACCCTTCCGCGGGGGGGTTTTTTTAAAATGATTCTATATAGGTAATCTGACAAATGTGTATACCTTTAGGCAGTGCCGTAGCCAGGAACTTCATATGGGGGGGGAGGGGGAGGCTAAGATCACATATTACCTATATAGATAATAAAAAATTTACTTAAAAGTGTCAAAAAGTATATTGGCTTAATGTTAGATATTATACAACACAAAATATGATAACAATTAGGAATGAATTAAAAAATAAATATTTATATATACGAGTAGGTATATTATATAATACCTATAAAATAACAATATTTTATATATTATATAATACAAAATTAATTTATATGTATTATAAAGAATATATGTATAAAAAGAATATTCGTAAAATGTTTATAAAAGTAGCAACTAGTTTCGACTATAAATTAACATCAGGTTATTGCCTATATAAAACCCCTTAAAAACCCAGTGTGTGGGTATTAAATATATATTTAAATTCGTATTTAAAATACATTTTTAATGTACCTACTACCTATTCATAACAATAGTGATAAAATATTATTAATATAAAACAACTACATACCTTGCATTGCTTGATCCATTTCACATCGATTCTTTCTTGTTTCTTCTTGTTGTTTTCGTAATAACATTTTTTTTTCTTTTTCATACGTTAAATTATCTCGACCGATTAAACAACCTACACGTCCTTTTTGTCTTTGGCTGAATAAAAATTGTCTGTCTCCTTCAATAGAGATCATATTCATAGCTTCTGCATGCGCAATATCAAAAAGATCGTCGAATTTGTCAATGAATATTTTTTCTTTTTTTTTCTGTAAATCTGTATTTCGGTTACTTGATTTTTGCAAAGCTTTCCATTCACCATATAAAGCCTCTACTTTTTCTATACCACGTTGGAATTTTCGTGTAGGAATTCTGGCTTTTTCCCAAAATACCTCAATTTCTTTTAGTACCAAGTTAGAACTTGATCGTAGATCTAATTTTACCTTTCGTAAGTTATAAAATAATACTTTAAGGACCTGTCCATTTGACGGTAACTTAGCACCAACTATTTG